>DWUN01002555.1:0-13619 GCA_018249975.1 Passova gellias | reverse complement strand
TTTTTAAGTCCCACAATGGAATAGGTGGTGAGCTTATTGCCATGCACTGGGCACACATCCAGACTCTGAGTCACTATAGAAATTCTAAATTAGAAAAATCCAGCAGTACCCAAACCGGGATTTGAACCCAGGACCTCCCGATCAGCAGTCACGCTAGCAACCGCACGACCAACGAGGCAGGCAAAACTAAAAAAAACACTGCACATTTAATGAACATTATGAAGAAAGTACAGTGTGGCAGTTTTTTAATAAATAAATATAAATGAGATTATTATCTTTTATTTTATTTATATGATATATTTTATATTGTATGTAATATAGTGCACACTAAGTTTTCCTCAATCTACTGAATTCTCCTCTTGCTGGTCTGCTGGAAGAGATACTTATTTGGAATAAGCAGTGACATTGTAATGTTGCGTTTGTGTTATTTTGTTTATGAACTCTGTGTGTGTACATAAATAGAATTTAAAAAAGATTTCCAATTTCATAGTTAATATTTTAAGTCAATGAAACAAACTTTATTATTTACAGGAACTTAATCGTCTCAGACGAGCAGCAATTTCTCTTGGCTTTGGAGAGCTGCTCACAAGTGTGGGTACAGCTTTAGAACGCGAGTGTACTACGTTGCCTAGCTCTGCACCACCCGAGTGCGCTCTGCAGCTGGCGCACGCCGCTGCCGCGCTGCGAGACCCCAGGACTGCACTGGACATCAAGCATACGTTACAACCACTTGGATCCAACTTCACTGTTACATCTATGACACATTAAATTATTTTAAGAAAAGCCTGTTTTCCTTTAAAACCTGTTAGAAAAATATTATCATAAAATATTTACATATACCGGCTAATTTTAATTACATAATCTGCTTATCGTCTACAGCATTAAAGCATTTAATTTTTTTTTCTTAAAAACTTTCTTTAATATTATTTATTACTTTAATATTACGTTTTACATATTATATGTAGTAAGTTGGATAATATTTTGGAATTTATATATTAAGACTGGCATATTTTGCCAGTTATATCGAAAGTAAGGCAAAGTGGGGGGTGGGGCAGTTATATTTCATTAAATATGGTCACACTGATTCAATTCAGTTGAGGCTTGAGGCTGACAGTCTGTTATGATTATGACGTTGTCGTTTTCATTTCTCGTTTCAGAAAGCTATATACAATTATACATAAACATCCAGTCAAGTACACACTATTTCATTTCAATATATACTTTTAAAACATTGACGCCAATGTTTGTAGCCAAAACATTCCAATTGAAAACTGTGATTCTAAAAACTGCGTAATATAAAAATAATCCTGAAAGACTGAAAGTGTCCAGAAAATGTCGGTAGATTATACCGAATAATTATTTATGCGGTTCAGTTTTAGTACAATCTTTGTTAATTATCTTTATTAGTAATGACTGTAATCGTAGACCCCTTGTTGTATAACAAATTAGTGAGTATTATTTCTATGTCATGCATTCCGTTTATGTTTACAATACACGGAGATTTTGTATTTGACGATTCTGAAGCTGTTGTAAAGAACTATGATGTTACGTCGGATTCCTGGACAGACCCGTTTTCTAACGATTTCTGGGGAACAAATATAACTAGTAACCGAAGCCATAAATCTTTCCGGCCTCTTACAGTACTATCATTCAAGTAAGTTTTTCTACCCGAAATATTTCTTAAGTGAAAAATGAAGCCAACCGTCCCATTAATTAATGGTAATGATTAATCATTGTAAACAAATTAAGCTACCTATACAAAAGTTCATTTCTGCATATTGCTTATACATTATAATATTAAATAACATTATATTGTAATTACTTAAATGCTTTGTTAATAACTAAATAATTTAAATACATGTCTTTTGAACAGGTTGTACCCCCCAATTTGAGGAATTATAATGTAATTAATAGCAATATAACACCATCTTTATTTATGTCTTGAGTTTTACAGTATTTTTTTTAATGTGTGCAGGGTCAACTACCTACTGAACTTGAAGGAACTCACTGCAACACAGTTTAAAATAACAAACCTGGTTTTCCATAGCATTTGCTGTGTACTAGTATGGCAAACAATCGAGAAAATTATGGCTAGAGTGAAGTTCACCACAGAAACAGAATATTCTATTGACATAGCGTATTCCAGCGCTCTGCTGTTCGCCGCTCATCCTGTCCACACAGAAGCAGTATGTGGCATTGTAGGACGAGCAGATGTTTTGGCTGCCATAACATTCTTCTTATCTGTATTTTCATATGATAGTGCTTTGGATAATACAAGATTAAAGCACATCTATGTCATGGCTTCCATCACAATGGCTGGATGTTCCATGCTGTTTAAAGAGAATGGTATCACTGCGTTGGTTAGTATGCTTCTGAAAGATTTTTAATATTGCATAACCGGGGTGTGCAAGGGTACACTCGCACATTCTGTCATGATTTTGTATGTTTATAAATACATATAATTGTACAGATATATACACTATTGTAAAAGAAAACTATTATAGTGATTTTTTTTATGAATGCACGGTATGTGTGTACATGCACCTCCCTGAGAGGTGCAAATCTTGGAGGCGCCCAAGTGTAATAGACCAGTCAATCGCCGCTTTCAAGTTTGGTCCTGCAATAATACATGACAAATCGTGTATAGTATTTGTTTGAATGACATACAGTACCTAGGTGAGTGTATCACTAGGTGCAAGCTGTATCCTGCTTTGCCCATAATCTGATGTTTTGTTTGTAAGAATGCATAGCGAGGTACTATTGACTTTTATTATACTATTAATAATTCAATTTAAGTGCTACTTATATAACCATCTTACAAACGTAGACTGACGCTATGTTGATGCTGCATTTTATAGACAACTGTAACCGATGACATTGGGATCTTGCTAATAATGTGTCAAAGATGTTTTCTTTACACTCCTTTAATTTTGATTTATGTATTGATGGGTACATTTACATACACAGACAGCTTGCAAGACTACACATACACAATATAAAATGATTAATGGGAAATTCATTCCTTTTAGGGATTCTGTGTTGTGTATGAATTAATCTTAAGTTGCAAAATCTACGGACGAAGGAAGATTTACATGTGTAAAAGAGCTATTTTAAGAATTTCCTTTGTTGTGGCTGGTGCCATATGTTTATTATACTACAGATGGATTATAATGGGCAGAACAAAGCCAGTCTTCAAACCAATAGACAATCCTACTGCTTTTGCTGATGGCAAATTGACAAAGGTAACCGTGGAATTATCAAAGGGTCTAAATTTTGTAATGTATATAAAATATGTTACTACATATTTAATCAATAGATTAGACAGTACTATACCCACATGTGTTATAAAGAGTTTCTGTATTTTTTTTTATAATTTGGCTGACAAACAGGCAGGCGGGCCGTCTGATGATAAATAGTCATCGTCACTAATGGACATTGCCAACACCACACCACACCAATGCGTTGCCAGCCCTGAAGAAGGACTCTATTAACGCCTTAGTTCATCATGTTTTTATGCGAGACTATCTGATGGGAATATCCAATGGTCTGATTTATGTTAGCCTTTTCTCAATTCAGATTATTATTATCGTTTCACTGCATTATACCAAACAATCGTCCAAATATTGTTTGTGTATTGTTGTTGTAAAAATTTCTGTGTGTAAAAGTAATTACTATTATTCCTCATTTACAGGTGGCAACTTACAGCTATTTATATTTCTTGAATATGTTACTGTTAATATGGCCACAGTGGCTTTGCTACGATTGGTCAATGGGATGTGTACCGCTCATCACAAGTATGCAGGATTATAGAATATTGTGGGCTGTTCTAATGTATGGATTTGGAATTATATTTGTAATATGTGTTTTCACTACAAACAAGGATAATAGTACCAAAAGGTGAATGAATATTAAGTGATTCATAATTCTGTAGATTAGTGTAGCCATTACAGGTTTTTGGTATTATGTATTCAAAGTAGCATCAACCATGCAGAAGTAGGCAACTGTTTGCAGGAGATGTACATCGAATGGCTCATTAGTCCAGTGATTAATGAACCTGACTGCTGCACCCAGGGTAATGGGTTAAATTTCTATTCATGATAAATATTTGTGTGATCAACATGAATCTGCATTCTGTATCTGTGACACTTCAATATGAAGTTTATCAGCTTTATCAGCTTTATTTGGTACCAAAAAAGCACATTTGACATTTTTAAAATTCACTTCATACTCATTTGTTGCTTCTCTGAAAACTAATCATGTTTATATACAAATTTGTAGAGTTGTAACTATGTATGTATTTTTCAGGTTGCTGCTGATATCAATCTTGCTGATCGTAATACCATTCCTACCTGCCACTAATATATTCTATACTGTTGGATTTGTTATTGCCGAGAGGATATTATACATTTCGTCTGTGGGATATTGCCTTATTATGTGCATTAGCTTAAACAAGATTGTCCAAGTGGACAAAGCGCGTATGGTATGCATATGTAATTCAATGCTTGCTGCTTTGAAATCATAAATTATTCTCAGTATTTAATTTGAGTTTTAATTTCAAGTTACATACATACATACATAACATCACGCCAGGTCCCTAACGGGATAGGCAGAAAGTTAGTTAAATTTCAAGTTAGTTATAGAATATATTTATGTCTGTTGAATATAAACCGATGACAGTTTGATGATTTGAAACTCTAATTAAAAGCTGATACTAACAACTATAAATAATATATTAATGTTGCATGTTAGTAAAGTGTGATTGTTAAATGTCTAATTAAAAATTAACCTGACCGCATCGTAACATTCTACTTAACATCAGTAACAAAGCATTGCAATATTTCCTGCAGTTTTATCGATACTATCAACAATGCTACAATAACAATTCGTAATTTATTAATAAATTTTAATAAAAACAGGAATAGCCTTTAACCACTTATTAGTATAGATTGATCGATAGTATTGCTAGAAGTTTACCATTTATAGTTACATACAGTGATTTATATTATGCATTCATTAAAATCCAATTTTCATATCATGTTATCATAATATTGTAATGTAATTACCGGAAGCTCACATGCCACTACTGTATTTTTTTAAGACGGGACTCCTGTTGTTTTGCTTTGTTTTATTAATATATGCAACCAAAAGCTGGCACAGATCAAAAGATTGGCAGAATGAGTACAAGCTGTTTGTCAGTGGTTTATCTATTTGTCCGTTGAATGCAAAAGTTCACTATAATGTTGCAAAAGTTGCTGATGCCAAAAACATGACAGCTTGGGCTACACGTGAATATGAGGAGGCGATAAGGTAACTATAAAGCAATTGATGAAATAAAAACATTTAAATATCCAACACTACGTCAACATACTCCGTAATACATTTCAGATTGTACCCGGAGTATTATCAAGCAATGAACAACTTGGCTAATCTATTAAAAAATGAAAAGAAATTTGAAGAAGCAGAAAAGTACCTTAAAACAGCCCTAAGTTACAAGTAAGTTTTCTGTTATATTTATTGCTTTGCGGCTTGCGATTTAATTATTTCAGTATAAAGTTGAATTCGCGGTAGTATTTTCATTTATATGGCAACTTTTCCGTAAAACCAGTTTAATTTCAGACATGATTTTCCGGCCGCTTGGATGAATCTAGGAATAGTTTATGACAATACCAAGCGTTACGACGAAGCTCTTAATGCATACAAAACTGCATTATCTTATCGCAGCAACTATCCGGATTGTCATTATAATATTGGGAATTTGGTATTGTATATTGTCTTTTCCATATTAGAAACAGGATTTATATATTTATATTATTACTCCCTATTGTACCTAGTACCTACATATGTACATAGATTAATATATTGCTAGTAGTTCACAGTCCTGTAAATATATTTTTATCAATTGTATAAACTTGTATTTTAATTCATTCAATAATTCACTAGTAAATATTTTTGACGCTTTTTAAAACTACCATTTGCTCCCACTGCGAGTCTTGAACCTTGGCATTCACTTGCATATTATTACAGGCAGACGGTACATCAAATGATAAATGATATATATATATATATGTATATATATATATACACTATACATCACAAAAGCCTCGTTATACTTTTTTTACGCGATCGCTAGAATGTCTCTGACAAAGCGATGAGGGGCGAGAGCATTAGCGGCACTAGACCCAACGCTATCAACTTTTCATCGGCGTTAAACAGTTAAGCCTTGTCGCAGCTTTAAAAACGTCCACTAACTCGTTTCTCCGCCGATCTGCACCAGACCAGCAGTGGGACGTAACAAATGTTGCAGCCAGGCAGCTTTATTTGACGTTGAGGCATTATCGTGCGATGAACCGCTGCTACGCGATCGATCCTCGTAACTGGCCCGTTCGACATTCGTGCTCGAACTCAATATTGGCGAACGCTCAAGACTCGCGGCGAGAGTTTTAACTGTTATACCTTGCTTGAATCTCACATATTTGTCAGCTACTCGTAGATCCATTTGTATATCATAGAAATATTAATTTCAGTACTTGGGCTTGAATAAAAGCGATGAAGCTATAAGACATTGGTATCGAGCTATAAACCTCAAACCAAATCATGCGCCTGCTTGGACCAACTTAATTTCTTTACTGGATAATACAGGTAATTTACATTTCAAAGTTTTAGAAAACGCAATGACAATGTCGACTGTCCGATGACCATTCATTGATAAAAAAATGTGATTTACAAAGTAGTACTAGCTTTTGCCCGCGACTTCGTCTGCATGGAATAGGGACTTTGGGCAACATTTTAATTTTCTAGGATACTTTGAAAAATTTTGACAAATAATTCATTCTTTCATAAAAAAAAAAATTTTTCTTTCTTAAAAAGTATCACATGTTACTTCTGATACCTCCAAGAATATGTGCACAAAGCTTCATGATGATCGGTTAAGTACTTTTCGCGTGAAAGCGTAACAAACAAACTTATATTCACATTTATAATATTAGTAGGGATAGATATTAAAAGAGGAATTACAAAGGATATACTAAAAATAACAAATAGATTTTGGAAGTATTTACGCATTCAGTGTTGTGGTTACGTCGATGATGCTCGTTACACTTGCATTTTGCGATATTACCTTTACTCCTTGGTGTTATCAAATCATATTATAAGACAGGACAGGATACCTCATTTCTTAGTATAATTTTCATTAAGCCCCTAAAATGGTGTTTGCCATCCATGTTTAAGAAATTATGTTTATACATATGCATTAATTTCAGGTCAACGGACTAAGGCCTTACAATTGATACCGAATGCACTCAAGGAGCTGCCCGACTCGCCGTCGATTAATTTTATTGTCGCAAATATTTACGGCAAAATGGATAAGTATGAAGAAGCAGAGAAGTATTTTTTGAACGCAATCTCATTATTTGATACTCGTGTCCAAGCCGTGCACTACTCCAATTTGGGTGAGATTCAAAAAATATTTGACACTCATTTCAAATGATGTCGTCCATTCATTTTCCTTTAACAAAAATTACATGTTGCCAAGGATTTGTTCGTGTTCTGTGTATTGCTGGCCAAGCGAATACAATGGAACCTCAATGATATGTCATAGATTGCCGTCTATTAATAATTTAATTTGCTTAAAAAGTAAATCACACATTTCGTGTGTATATTGATTTTATATAGCAACTTACTATAGTTCTATAGTTGAAATTTTGACAATATTTTTATTGATTGCTTTCAGGTGTCCTGTACCATCGCTGGAAGAAGTATGACTTGGCAGAGCAAATGTATATAAAGGCATTAAAAATAGATCCCGACTCCTCCAGCATAATGAAAAATCTGAATAAGTTACAAAAAATTAAGAATAAAGTGTAATTAACATTCAAATAAATTAATATAGAATCCATTAGATTTCAGAAGCTACTCGTTCTAGTCATTTTAGACGTAATTTTTTTAAATATCCTAATATACATCTTGAAACGAATTATTAGGCTATAGAAAATATAATTGTTACAAGACACAATGTATCGTCAATTCTACTGAACGCAAATTTATGCTACTTTCAAACAATGTAAGTAAATGAAGCTATTAATGCCATGTAGTAAAATACTCATGTACCAACCAACTTGTAAGATACAAATATGCATTTTAGTTAACTTCATAATTTATTAATTTAAATGTAAGTATACTTTAGAATAAAAAATTTAAGCGTAAGTAAAAGTGTTTAATGTTTCCCTCCTTTTTTCGTAGGAACCACATCTGTATACACCTACTGTATACCTTTCCTTACCACATCTTTCCACTTTATATTATATAACTATTATTATTATAATATTAATTATAAAGAGAAGATTTGATTGTTTGTTTGTATTGAATAGGCTCCGAAACTACTGGACCGATTTCAAATATTATTTTACCATTAAAATCCTACATTATCCCTGATGAACATCGGCTATATTTAATACGAGAAAAAAAGAATAAATTCTATCCCGCAATTTCCACGGGATTTAAAGCTCCACGAGGCACAACTCGTGTATTATAAAAGTAACATTAAGTCAAATTATGTGATAGACACGATAGATTGCGGGATGCGAGGCGTGTGTACGGTCAACCAATCAACCTAGAGATGGGCAAATGAAAACAGCGATATGTTTTGCTAATAACCATGTGTGCAAAATAAAAATTATCAATATTTTTACTCCAAAATACGCGATTACCGAAAAAATATTCGAATGTGAAAAATAAATTTTTGGCATTTTTATCTAGTATTAAAATTAAAATATGTCTTTACTCATTATTAGTACAATAATTAAGAAAATTATTAGTGAATTCAAAAACTTAAACAATGTTTTTTAAATCAAATTTTAGTTATTAACCAGTGGCCAATACTCATTAATATTCGGCCAAAATGTAGTATTCCGCGGCCATCTAACATTGAGTAAGGCAAAAATATATTTGCATTATCTATTCTTCTCATCCTTTGTCAGATTTGGCAACCACCAGTGACAGACAGTTTGTGACAGCTGGATTCTGTGAAGTAACAAAAGTTCATGTTTAGTCTTTGTTTGTAATAAATAAACTATTTATTTAAAATAAAACAACTGTGGTTGTATACCAGTAAAGTAAAAATAATGATTACAGTACAATTTACTGCAGATCTGTCTGCTTTACAAGGCGTCCTTATTTCATCTGATTATGTACATTCTTTTGCAAACTTGAAATCGAAAGGCGGTTAGTTTTGCAAACCAGAATATTACCACTAAATACGTGATGCGTGTGGAGTAAGAAACAAAATTGCTACTATTGAAATGTTTCTGTTGTAGGTAATGAAAAGAAGATAGATTTTATAATCGACAATGTACGTAACTTTTTAAAGAGAGAAAATTACATTAATGATGAAGGTGTTGTACAGGACGCAGTGGATACGATGCGGCGTTTTGCGTTATATATTGTTCTGAATTCGGATTTACCTGTGTTGGACAAATTGGTCAACACAGATTCAGCAATAGATCTTCTTATATGGACAGTCCCAACTATAACAAAATGTCTCATGTGTGAAATACTATGGAAGTTGTCTATGAAGAAATACATATATGAAATTATTAGTTTCAGTTACCCACAATTGTGCCTAGAAGTAGCCGATGCACTAATTATGAATTTGAAATATTTTTATCCCACTGAATGCCTAGAACAATTGCGTGTATTATCCACAGCATGTTTTAGATTATTATGTCGAATAAATTTATTTGATTTTGATGAAAACCAGTTGAAATCAGGTTTTAGCAATTTCCAAAGGTGTATGACCTATTTTTGTAATCCACCAAATGAGAGTGAATTAGAACGCCTAAGTAAGGATGATTTGTACAAGTATTATGGAAACTGTCTACAGACAATGCTTGGCATATTATATAAGTGTTTCTGTGATTACAACACTACCCAAACACATTCTCTTGATCAATCTGTTGCTCTTTATGAAATTACATATAAAGATGAATGCAAGAAAATTGATTATAAGCCATGCATGTTTGGCAATAAATCTGTATTAGAAATACTTAATAAATGTCGAACTGATTTATTGGATAAATGTATGAAGCTTGTCATGGGAATCAATATAGATATATTTTGTGCATGGAGTGAGTTTGAAGCGGGTGGTGCCACTATGCAGGAATCTATTGGTGAGTTGTGTTATAAAGTTCGCCAGGAACTTTTAACAAGTGACTCCTGTGATCACCCTGTAGTCAGTATGTTGGAACAAATATCTCGCAAACCTGTACAGCAGATAATAGATATAACCGATAGCTCTGCAATCATAGAGAATATTAACAAAAGTAACAATGATAGCATACAATGGCTTCAAGCGTTAATACACTCAGATAAATTACTTGATGATGCATCTCTGCTACAAATATTGGATTCTAATTTGAATCATTTAAGTGAAGATCATTGCTGTGAGTTATTCAATAAGTTCTATAATCACATACAAACTTGTGCTGAACGTAATGAATACATACAATCATTAGCAATCAAGACATATCATCAGTGTAACAAGGAAATGAAGCAGAACTTTATTGATAATCATTTTAAAAATGAAATTTTTAATGATACATTAGAATCCACACAATTTGTTAATATGTTGACAGAAATTTTTAACAAACTATCTATTGCACCAGATTTAGATTTATCAGACATATTGAGTGTATTTGTACAGAATCCTCGCAAAGTGTACTTGAATATATTTAAATCGGCTGTAGAAAATGAACAGCAAATGAACCTTATGTTTAAAGCAATAACATTGTTGGCCAAATTCTCTAATCACTATTACATTGAAGATACAGAGCCCTGCCTCACAATAGTGTTGAAAAACACAATAGACAATGAACACGATACTGATCTCAAGCAAGATAATTTGATCACCTTTATTTATAAACTGAAAAATACTGACATTATTTCGGGTACAAAACTTTTACTTTTAATTATTATGCCAAAACTACACACTGCTCTTGTAAAGACAAATTATAGAGATATCAAACTTCTATGTTATCTCTTAAGTAAATGTTATTCTGTAGAAGAATTGTCAGAGTATAGAGCACCAATGTTGGCTATGTTGGGTCAAGTGATGAGGCAAGTACGTTGGAAAATTAATACCTTTGATACATTGGCTCCAACAATCTTAAACCTAGCGATTGAATTACAAACAAAAGTTATGAATTCATACAATGGAATCGTACCAGGTGAATAATACATTTATTTATGTTTACTATAACCAGCAGCTGCGTCTTTTTTGCTACTTTTGCGCCCAAATGGTCTGGTGCAGAAGACACACCACATGTTTCAACTTAGTCCTCTGCGTAATTGTTAAATGTGCATTTTGATTTGTGATAATTTTTTACATAAGCACAAAAGAGAGGCTATTATAGTAAGAATGAAATTTAAAATGATTGATTGATTACAGATAATGAAGTTTCCTGGTTAAAAAGCAAATTAACGGAACTGGAGCCATTGAACATGTACTACTATAGGCAACTATGGAATCCCCCAGGAAATAATTTTGCTGAAGTAATTAGCGGGATTCAAATAGATGTAAATGTGGATGTCGAAATGTTGACATTATGGCTCGCACGGGTATGTGTGATCTAAATCATTTATTTATGTATAAAACTCAAATATGTACATACATAGTACTTTTGTAGACATAGACAAAAGCTAGTAAGATCATAACAATATAAAGCCTTTCAATTTCAGGGATTATGTTCGACTACTTTGCAGGAATGGTATTGCCTCTGGGATAGCCTGTTAGTGTTTGGGGAAACAAAAGTTTTAGACCTCTTTCATGATGCATTACTGTCTGTACTAGCAGCAGAGAAGTCTAATCGCACAAATACAACATGGTCCTGCTTGCTGTACTGCTACAAGAACTTCTTGCATTGCATAAGGGTGAGTTGTTTATCATTGTGCTTAGGTACTAAGACATGTAATACTAGCTGGCGTAAATTCAATCTCGTTATGAGAAATTTTATTAGAAATGTATAAATAGTGTTGAAGATAACATAGTTGTAAAAAACATGCGTAGAATTATTAGTCAATAAGTGTAAATACATATTCTAAACCCTACATGTAAGTATGCATAGTGGAATAAATAGGTGATGCGTTCTGATTGGTGTCTGTTAATGGTAATTTCATGACCGTAAAACATTACGTTATGTAGAACGTTAAGCAGTAGAATATCTTTCTTACAGCCTTTAACCTAGTATACAAATACCCGATAGCCGGGCTGGCCGATGGGTTCGCAACTGACCCATATGTCCACTATTCCGCAATATAGTGGTGGTATATGCCCCAGGTCTTCCGCTATTGCGAGAGGCTCATGCCCAGTTACAGGATGTATAAATTGATGCCATACCTAAATGTTAATGTGCTTATGAGTTGAAATAACTGTATATGTAACCCTTAATAATTTACCAGTCATCAAATATTGCGTTAATTAAAGCTATACGATGTGATACAAAGTGTTTTCTTTTTCAGTACAAATTTTTCAAAGAACCACTGACAAGCAGTCAAGTGTTAGCAGTAACTAATAAATTGACCACAATAATCAATTTAATTCACGAAGGTAATATCGAGGACTTTGAACCAGTGATAATACCGCTATTTTCTTATATAGCCCAAAGGCGAGAAGACTACGCGATTGATATTTCACAGAAACTAAAGAACGATCTGCCTCCTAGCAAGCTTAGTACCATGATTAATAATATATTTTGTAATGGCTCAAAGTAATTATGGATATTAAAGATGTATTGTGATTGTTATATTAGTTTATATTATTTGAAAAATTCCTTGCTTATCAAGTTTCATATACTTACCTCCTACTTACAAATATATAATGAACTACATATTTAGATACAAACAAGATTAACACGAACATGTTTTTTGCATTTATTTGGGACAAACCGATAACTACACCGACCGTTACACATCATATTCAGTAAATTATGATATTAAGTGCGTGTTTCTATTAGGTCTACAGAAAAATGACGCCTGTTTTTTCTATCAACCGCGCTGAGATCAATAACGTACTTGTAATGAAATAACAAAATCTTCGGACATCGTCACACAGGCTCATCTGATACCAAACTAGGCAGAGCTTGTATTGTGGTGACTAGACAGCTGATAAATGTATGTATGACATAAACATAAATAATAAATGTATACGTATATACACGATTTTACACAAAACAAAAGCCCCTCACATATATTTGTCCTAGATGGGAATCAAACCGACTAAGCCCGGCTCAGCAGTTATTGTAGATACTGGTCCAATGGGCGTTTCGAATTAGCAATTTTAGTTGAAATATGTTACGAGATGTTCCCAGGCTTTACATCCCAGGAAGTTGGATCTTTTAGATTAATTTTCCGATCTCTGCAAACTATTAATTATTACAAAGTCAATAAAGCTATGCATTGACTAATAACCAGGTGCTCAAAAGTTTGCTTATTAATTTAGTAAAGGTCTTACTTTCACAGAAATGGAATTTCAAAAAAATCAATAAATGTTTAGTGGTTAGAGCCACCACTCACTAATCACTGAACACTAATACTGTTCTTCAGATCCCGAGCGCCTATGCGCGAGTAGA
>DWUN01002554.1:0-13621 GCA_018249975.1 Passova gellias | reverse complement strand
GTCGTGCGGTTGCTAGCGCGACTGCCGATCGGGAGGTCCTGGGTTCAAATCCCGGGTTGGGTACTACTGGAATTTTCCTAATTTACAATTTCCAGTAGTCACTCAGAGTCTGGATGTGTGCTCGGTGCATGGCAATAGGCTCACCACCTATACCATTGTGGGACTTAACGTAGCTGGTGAAATGTGGGGGTGTACTACACTACTCTGCCTACCCCTTCGGGGATTACAGGTGTGATGTTACGTTATCATTCTTGACAAAGTGCGGTAGAACTTGGCAAAATTTTCCATCAATTCCTCTAGTTAGAAATAACAGAGGAAATATGGATGACATTCGAATGACTTTAATTTCAAATCAATTTGATTGATAGTAAGCAATATTGTAAGTAATTTCTCAAATAGGTACATAATGAGATCTCATCGCACAAAAACTGTCGTGGGCGGGAATCGAACCCACGACCTCCGGTTCGCCAATCAGGTTTACCAATCACTAGACCAAGAGGCCAGTGGTATGTTTATTTTGGTATTTTATGTACCAATCAAACTTACTTGTTCCGTAACGGTCTGGCTTATCAAATATTCATTGGACTACGTAAAGGTCGCTTGAGATTATAACGCAATGTATTTCGAATACATTATACACGCTTCGAGTATCAACAATGTAATTTGATGGTTAATAGCCAGTCAGAGGCTTTGAGTTGACTTACGAGCTAATTAGCGAATTAAAGACAACACCCCTATAGAAAAATGTATAAACTGAACAAAACAAAAATAATGTCTTCGAAAACAACTTTAAACGTAGCTACAAATTTCTAAAAAAAACTTACAAAATGCACGGACGCCAAGTCTGTGGCACCGTAAATGTGAATATTAAGAAAATGAGATAATTAACAAAACATTACCAAACAATCACACATTGCATAGACAACGCTACAAAGCAAACACGTATCCTACGAGTATACTCGTATATGGGAATTTGAAGAAGCTGCACTTCTCGTATGGACTTTCGTTAAGTCTCTTTCCATCTCTTATACCTTTTAAAGTTATTCCACAAATTCCCTTCCGTGTTATTGTAATTTTAATATTCCAACCCATTTCCTCAGTCCGTTAATGCTTTCCTCGTGACTCGCGCCCCGTTCTTTCAGGTTTTATACCTCGACCACTTCGTACGAGTATTTTTCTTATTATACCGTTTGCTTTTGAAATATGTAAAAAATTGAAAAATAAACTATGCAATGTACAGACACGACCAAAAATGTTCATTGTGCTGAGTGCGAGTTCAACAAATATATTCAAGGTGAGAAGCGAGCGTGAGTCGCTATGGTATTGACGTATCGAATATCAAATTTTGTATTCCGTACCCTCTGAGCTCTCGAAACAACCAATCAGGTGCGATTACGTTCCCCACTGACAAGTGCTATTGACATTCGCACTCGCAAAATTAGTGTCCCATTACTGACACTAGATGGCGCTGTTTCAATTCCGTACAAATTGTAGTTTACGCTCCCGGAGACGAGTAGAGAAGAGGCGCACTAGGCGTCACATTTGTGAGATTCCCTCCCTAAACGAGTATAATGCGATGTCACACATTTTGCAATTTTAAATTTAGAACTTTATGAAATAAAAACAACAGTGTTCCGAATTTATTTTTATTTCTATTTAAAATACTTTTTTAATAAAAAAAACTTGTAATACTTAGATATAAAATATTATATTTTTAAAAAATGTAATGTCAGAAAATTTGGGAGCCTTCCCCACCCATTGTCGAACAATGCCATTTGGTCGACTCTCTCCCTCCCCGTTAACGTGACGTCATTTGTGGACGGTTTTAAATAAAGAATCATGTCTAAATCGCCCTTTAGAGAGGACAAGATATGGTTTCATGAGTTTCCTATATTATGTTGGTAAATTAAGATTAGAAAAAATGTGTCCATGAAATGTCGACCATAACCGATTTTATTGTGTGTATTATGTGTAATAAATATTTTGGTGTACAAAAATCTACAGGTTTTTTTTTTCTATTACAGATTAATCAAAAATATTTATGTTGAATAATTTTAAGCAGTGATAGCCTAGATATTTGAAATTGAAACTCTCACTCCAGGGGTCAGGAGTATCACATTGAACAATATTGTAACTATTTAGACAATTAAAATAATTAACAAAAACTAACAACTTAAGCAAAACGAAAAGAAAACAGTTTGTTAACACTATTTATTTACATGTAAATCTGAATTTGACAAACGGCTATGCAGTTGCTTCGGCCACCTTCTGTTCCTTCTCCTCGAGCTGGATGGGGGTGTCTCGACCGGGGTACTGGTTGCCTTTCAAATCGATTGCAAAATTGTGGTCTGTAGGGTTTGCCAGAGCTCGCTCTATTGCTTCATCCAAATTGTCCGGAGTGATGAATGTTTCGCTTAGTTCCTGAAAACAATATATCATAATGAAATTTTTGGATCCAAGTTCCTTAACTGAACTTGTGATAGAAGCTGGAAGAAAATGTTATGTCTCTTCCATATGGCTATCCCTCTCTCTTTCTGTCTCTGGGTTGGTCAGAATATATTAGTGTAGCCTAAATACAATTAATACATAGATTCTGCTTATTTCATTTTTGATATAAATGTTGTGTGTTTATACAGAGAGATAAAATTTCTTGAAAATGTGACAAAGAAAAGATATACAATGCAAAGCAGATTATAAAGTCATTCTGTCAGATTACTACTGCATCTAGATATAGAACGAATAAATGTGCTCATTACCGAAATGTTTGTTCTTGGCGGTAACGGAACCCGTGACCTCCGTTTTTCTAACCACTCACGAGGCTGTTCAAATGGATATCTCGGTGTAAACTCACCTTCTGCTTTTTGATCTCTGCCGATGCTTTATTGATGCGTTCCGTAAGCTCTTTGTCCTTTGCTTCCATGCGAGCGAGGCTGTACTCCTCCATAGCCGCGAGCCGCTCCTTGCGTCGCTCCTCGCGTTCGGCAGCTATTTGCGAGTTCCATTCTTCGTTAATCTTCACGCACCGTTCCCATTCTTCGGCTTCTAATTTGAGAGACATCTCCGAGCTCGCACTCTCCAGTGAGGACTTTTCCCTTATCATATCATCATAGTAAAACCGCCGCACCGCTCGCATTTGGGTCTTATAATTATTATTTATTCGCAACAATTCCACTCTTTCTTCCTCGCTGATTACGGGACGTTTGGGAATACGATAGATTTTGCTTTTTGCTACCGGCAACCATCTTGGCTTACGATGGGCTTCCGCACATTGCGTGATGATAGGCCATGTACGTTTTAGTAATCCATGGTTGGATATCATCGTTTAGATAAATTATTTTGTACAAATAGTGCACAACAATAACATAACCTCTTTTTCTCAATACCTCTTATAAAATCATTAAATGACAGATGATAAATTGAAGCGAAAAGTGAAGTGACATAACAACAGCCGACATGAGTTAGTTACAAAATTAAAAGAATATGTATATGCTTTTGAGAAATATTATTGATTTAAGGAATATAGTAGTTAATGAAGTTTTTTCAATATTAAACCGTGTTATATTCGTAAGTCGATCACTTTATTACACTGGTATGTTATTGACAATTACATCATACAAATTTATGTGTTATCTATGTAAAAATGTCATTCTATTCATCTAAAGTAGTGTAGCTGCTAGCAATGTTGTTTTATTTTGACAAAAAGTAAATATTTTAAGATGATTAAACTATCAGCTTTAAACGAGGAATCAGATGAAGATAGTAATTCTGAAGAGAGAGTATCGACAGAGGCTCCTAAAGAGATCGCTTTACAGCAATATGCCAAGGCTCTCGATCTACAGAGAAAAGGGCATACACCGGAAGCCACTCAGCTCCTCAAGGATTTACTGGACACCGAGCTACTATATGATATCAAGAAGGCCGAGGCATGGGAGAAAGTAAGCGACCCATTGATTAATTTGAAGTATTTATGTTACAAAAATTTAGCGGCTATTCTGAGTTCGACCGGTGAAATAGAGGCTGCTATAGATGCGTACACTGCGGCGTCGGAGCTCGATGATACGGATGTAATGCTATGGTATCGTTTAGGACTTCTTTGTTTGCAAACTGAGCGGTATGAGAGGGCTCTGACGTCATTCCAGCTCGGAGCTGAGCGCAACCCTCGTCACTGGCCATGTCTCGACAAAATAGTCACACTATTGCTAGCCTTAGATTTAAGGAAAGAATGCATCTTCACTATATATGATGCCCTCCAATTAGACCCCGGGTATATGAGGGGTTTGGTATATAGAAAGCATATATTCACTATGTATAAACATGAAAGAGACTATTTGGAATATCTCAACCCAATATACAGATGGAATGAAGAAGATGATGAGTCAGTAGATGAGGAGAAAGCTAAAGAATTACTTAAAGAAGCGGAGGACATAAGAGAAGTATTTATGAAGCAACAGCAAGATGAGCAGTTCAAATATATCTTGCCTCACTTAAAGCTGAAAAAGCCAATCACTCAGCTGACTTGGACATTAGTTGGGGAAGCCTTAGTTGACATGCACCATTATATGACAGATAATTGTTTCAGTCATGCATGCCCATTAGAAATGGTTACCAAGTTAGAGAGTCAGGACAATACAATGGATGTCTGTGAGGAGGACAATAAAGAACCTAATTTGGTGGAGGGTAAGGTAGAGGAAGTTATAAAGGATAATGAAAAAAATATGGATATTTTTATAGAGAATGAGAACAATGATATGTCCGATAAAGATAAGCCGTTGACAGACACAGAGAAGTTTGAAAGTGACTTAGAATCATCAGTGGAGCCTAGAGCACATAAGAAGAGTCCGGTGAGGCGTCGGAGACCAGCTCTCAGACACCTACAGCAATGGGAGTGGTGCAATTATCGTCCTTCCGGGCGTAAAAAACACACAAAAGACAGGAGCATCTATGATACATTAAGAAGAATGGTTCCCATCGGCTTAGTGCCTCAAATAATTCAGAAAAATGAAAACCAAGACAGGGAAGTATCCCCAGATATTGCTGATTTAGACGTGTTATTTGATTGTAAAGATGGTAACGAGAACATAAAATATGTATATTTTGATACTGAAGATGAAAAAGAGGATGTCAAATCATTTATTGACAGACATTTACTACATAAGCATGATATAATTGATACATTAAAAGATTATTTGGCTGTTCTAGCTGAAAAATGGCGAATGAAATGGCCCAATGAACTTATAAAAGCTTTCGTAGAAGCAAACGAATGCTACAACAAGCACATCGAAGTACCAGCATGCACAGACGACAATGAAGCAGAACTGTACCACTACATAGTGGTCAACCTGTTAGTAGAGGAATTGGTTGTAAACGAAAAATTAAATGCTAGTGGCAATGAAAAAAAATTACATGATCTCAGTGTGACCAATACAATTGGAATTATGTTGACATTAAAACCTTATATATTTGATAGCACTCATTGTTTTGAAACCACCTTACGCCATCTATGGGTCAAAGCTCATATTTGCATGTTAAATAATAACAATGAATTTAGATTAGATTGTCTTCACGACATGTGGCATGAATTTAACGCTTTAGAGCATCACAGAGACTACCACAATTTGAATATTGTCAACTTTACTTACAAATCTGCCATAAATATAGATAACATTTTAGAACCCATTGTATACTTAGAGAGAAATATGAAATTGGAAACAGTGAAAGATCTCTTTAACAAAGGCTGTTATGAGGAAGTTGCCGCTATTGTAAATGACACTTTTCAGCATTTTAAAACAATAGCAAAGGAAAACAACGACATTGTATCATTAGATTTTGCAGCCTACTTAATAATTATTTTGGATACATATTGGGCTCTCGGGAAAGTGGATACTTGTTTACAATGGTCCTTCACATGTCTGCATGAAAGTTTAAAACATTATTTCCGACATACTTCTGGGTCAATTGACTATGAAAAGTGGACTATGGCTGTTGTCAAAATATTATCCAGCATGGAACATATACTCAGTACTGAAGGCTTATTGTGTTTAGATTCTGTATCGCCAAAAGAACTCAGTCAAGGACTCGAGGATCTTATAAGGATTATTGGTCATCAAGTTGAGACTAAAGCGGCTGAAATGCCTCTAGAGACAGTTGCGCCGTGGATCATAATGCATTATATTTTGCAAAGAGAGGAAGATCTAGGCAGAGGTCGAGCTGTTGATCAAGATTTTTTTGAAGACATCCCTTATCCACTGATGGTGCTGTTCATCGGCCATGAGCAATTAGGCGACAAAAGTTGGTGTTCTAAATTTGATAGCAAACTACTTTACTTCATTCTGGACACAGTTGTACCACGAATGTGGTCACCGTCTCTATCCAAATCATTCGAAATAGTTTGCCAGTTCATGGAACAATGTGTTTATTGTTTGTTTGGTCACCCTGTACAAAAAAGCAAAAAGGCAAAATATGTGGGTGAACATAATGTGAAGCAAAAATCTTTAGACTGGTTTAGAGCTCAACAATTGTTTGAAATATTTCGGCCGCCAGTGTTGCCAGGGCTAGAAGGCAAAGTGTCTGGAATCAGTGGGGATACGGAAATTCTGTTTAATCGAATATTAGCATTGCTTCCGCCGGAATGTGATCCACATAAATATGTTCCAGATATGAAAAAATATATGAAAGGAATTGAAGAAAAACTTCCAGTCGTGCCACCATTGTTACCATATAAAATGAAAGACATCTTTTTTCTACTTGGTGATTTTCACTTCAAAAATCGTGACCTGAAAAGTATTAAATTCAGTACTCTCGATGTTATTGTAAACAACGATCGGTTCAATTCCTGGGCCCAAATATCACTAGCAAAAGCCATGGAACTCGAGAGGTTGCTAAACTCCTGTAAGAATTTCAAAAATGACGTAGAATTTTTGAATCCGGCAAGAACAGCAATAAGATGTTTCAAGCGCTCCTTACAACTGGAGCCTACTCATCGCGAAGTCAGAGTTGAATATGGAAATTTCGCATATTCTGTGCATTCATTTTGCTCAAGATTGTTGAAACAGGCCAGCGAGTCACTAAGCATGGAAGATTTTGAGTCACTTGAAAAGCAAAAAGAAGATATGTTGGATACTACACAAAAATGCTTTAGCACGGTTCTTGGAAATTTCAACGGCACCAATGAAAAATCTATTGAAGACTCTTGGCAAGTTTACTATATGTTAGGCAAAGTAGCTGAAAAGCGTAATAAACCGCCATCAATATATTTAGATTATTACCTGCAAGGAATAAAATTTTTGCACGAAATCGAAGCAGTGTATCCTGCAAAAATTAATTACAGTACACCTACACATCTATGCATAGAGGTGCTAGAATTGCATTATAGAATACATGCTTCAATATTAAAGTACATAGAACAACATGAAAATAAACCAATACCGGCCTCTGTTGGAAAGGTGTTTTCAACATGCATTGATGATTGGCTGCAAGGGCCATTTACACGGAAAAAAAGGCAGGAAGGCTATGTAGAAACAGAAGGGGAAGCGAAACCTGAAGAGCCGATACAGGCGGCAAATATTCTTAAAAGATCTATTAGTGACGCTGGTGAAGAGGATACCCACGAAGCGAAAAGGCTTAAATTGGAATTAGCGGCCGCTAAGGTCAGAAGGTCGGCGTCTTACGATACTGAGCGAGCTGTTAAAGAAACACCAACAACGAACGCATCTCAAACAGATCCATCGAATGCAGTCGTCGAAGAAGTAATTGAACAAAAAGATGATCAAGAACCTGCCGTTGCAACAGAGATTCCTACCGTTCAAAAAGAAGACGAAAAATATGTGAAAATTTTGAAAAATCCTTCAGAACAAAGTATGGTGACAGATAAAAAAGAAGAAAGCTCCAGTTCTTCTTCTTCTAGTTCGTCGTCTGATTCTAGCTCCAGTGACTCTACTTCAGACAGCAGCAGTGATTCCAGTAGAGAGAGTGACACTTCGAGCAAATCGTCGAACGAGACGCGACCACTGACCGATGATGAAATAATGAAGATTGTTTCTGCCTGTCTCGACGCCTTGGAAGACTGCGCAAGTCGATTTCCGCAACACTATAAAGCCATTTATCGTCTTGCTCACTATCACTTTTACTACAAGAAAGGCAGAGACATTGAAAGATGTCGAGACTTGATGTTGTCTACGTTCATATCGAGATTTGGCCAAAAACTCGGTGGATTGTTTAGTGAACGAAAACAGTCAAACTTTTTCAATAACATATGGAAAATACCATCGAGTGAAGTAGATAGAGCTGGAAGTTTTCCTTTCCATATGAACCGATCAGTCCTGCTCACTATGGAAATATTAAAAGAAATTGACGATCACAAAACGTTATTAGAGCTGAGTATGCATTTACAAAGGACTCCAGACCAAGATAAGAAGTATTTGCGCGACTCTGATCGGGAGGAATTAGCTCAGCAAGCGATTTCTTTGTGTGTCCAATCTTTAAGGGGACAATTGACCAGGTTCAGTCAACAGGCCGATTTGAGGAGTAACGAGGTTGAGCAGCAGGCGCTGAAATGTTTGATGTTGGACATTTTCAAAGCCTACCAACGAGCTCAGAAACAACCGAGTTCAAAACAGTTTGTAAATTTACTTATCGACGGTTACAAATTGCTCAATTCTGGACCGTTTGAAAACAAGAATTTGGTGGATCTCAGTATGAAATACTGCCAATCACTAAGGCAGCAGAGTAATAATACAAGTTTAGATAAAAGTCAGAATTTACAAAAAAAACAAGCCACTAAGACTACGGAGATCGTCAAAACGAACGCTAATACCGCACCGAATCCACCAAAGCAGGAGCATAAGCCGCCAGCATCATCATCAACGTCATCGTCCGCGTTGACTCCACCGGCGCTGCCAAAGATGTCGGCGCAAGAAATGGCAGCGGCTTTCCAAAACTACGTGCCCCTGCTGCACGATCCGCTGTTGACGCAGCAAGCCGCCGCGGCCTTGTCGCTGTCTTACTTGAGCAACATAAGCGCCACCATGGCTTTACAGAACTCATTGCAGTCGACGTTGCAGTATTCAGCATTACAGAATTCTTTCCAAGCAGAGTTTTATCGGCAATGCGTAGGGCAATCGTTCTCTTCTTTTAATCTTCCACCACCAAAGAAACAGAAACGCGGACCGAAAGCGAGTTCCACGAATAGGTCTATGCCGGTCGGCTCTACTCAGTCGAAGCCTTCGAAGCCGGCTACTTCTCAATCTGCTTCAGTTATCAAAGCGATTCCCACACCGGTTATCACTCAAAAGCCCGCTGCGGCAACTCTGGCGCCTAGCATGGGCACCGTACTGTCAACTCTGCCGGCATCGATGACCGCGAATCTGACTTCTTTTGGTGGGCATTCGACTCTCTCGCACTCGGGCGTCCACAGCTCGCCCTCTCAGGCGCACATGTCGTCCTCGTCTGCTGTGAACGCAGCCATGCATTCAAAGCCACCGATGCCCCTCCAACAGGTCAGTCCCGGTAAAACGTTGCAGGAGAAGTTGGCGGAGCGACAGAAGAACTTACCGTCCGTATCTAAAGCTTCGTCACACGACAGCGTGTCGCGAGAGATAAGCCAGTCGATCAGTCGGTTACCTTCTTCTTTGACCATTACGAAGACTTCGGTGCCGAAGCAGCCCTTGCTTGTAGGCAAGAGGCCAGAGTCCAAGAAATCGTTACCTTTCTCCGAGGTGGAACACAGGCCTAAACCGGTCTCGTCCGAAGAAATTATAATTCTGGATGACGATTGAACTAATTATCTGAGTCAATTAATGAGATCTGTTCTATGAAATGCTTTATACTGCTGGATACGTATGTGATTTAAATTAACTATCTCATCAACTTGATACCTGGCTGTATATATGTATAATCAATATGTAGGTTTTTTATAAACATTATCGAAATGAGGAATTAAAACAAATTTTTACAGTAACATGTTTTATTTACAAATTTTTTCGTACAATTACGATATACATAGGTACATTTAGATTATACGATGGAAATAATTTAAATTTTGATTAATTAAATAAAAAATTATGTTTTCTTTATTTCTTTGATTTTAATTATAAAGAAAAAATTATATATATATATATATATATACTTAATAACAGTTGTACATCAGCTATTCTATTATAACACATGCACAATATTTTTTAGACGAAACAATTAATTATTGCTTTCCATAACACCAGTATAACACTAGTCATCTGACAATCTTACAGGACAGCCACTATATGTTTCGATACCAGACATTATTAGATCGATTTTACATCACGTGACGTCACTCGTATCAGTCTAGGAAGGTAGCTTGTCATCAACAGAGATTGCAATCAAATGATAGCCTATACAATATAAAAACCGAGGGTGACCTAGACTATCCTATATCGACCAAATAGGTCAGATGCCGACTGACGAAGGAGTCGAGAGTCTCCGAAACCGGCGTATATGCATGAACAGAGTTATGAATGTAGACGAAGCGCGTCAGGTTTGCAAAGACAGAGCTATTAGGCACTCGGTGCTTTCTGCCTACCCCGTTCGAGACCTGGCGTGATGTTATGTGTATGCTAACCTATCTACAATGGCCCTGCTCAAACTTATCTATTTAATTATCTATTGTTATAGCTTTACAAATGAGATCTGACACGAAGCAAACTTAATGATTCCAAGGCATCTTCTAATATTGCCATCGCAAAAAAAAAAATTCGCGCGCTTTAGAAAGATCCGCCATGTTTGTTTAATCGAACGATTTATTATGTTAGTAAATGATAATGATAGTACAAATGGCCTTGCGAGATTTAATATTTAAATTTATAAGAATTATTATTTCCTCAATACAGCAATTTAAATTTTTTTATTAACTGTAACACCACCATTAATATCGCATATGATGTGGCATGTTTGCCTAGTAGACTCCTTTCAGTCTATGTTGAAGGTTCTAGGTTATACTTTAGGGTATTTCCCTCATTGGCGTAATCATACAGATATTGGTCGCTCAACTCATTCTGTTGTAGGCACATACACACAGATACATTTACAAAAACAATAGATACAAATTAACTCGTCTATTCCATACATTTCATTAGTATTCAGTTCAATTTCACATTTTATTTGATTCAATAATTTAGCCTAGACTACTCTATAATGGTAGAAGTCCATCAGCATGTGACTGAGGTTCCAGCCGGCCACCAGTGTTGCCAGGTACGCTATGCACAGCAACGGCAGCGGCAGAAGAAATATTCTCGTATTCTGCAACATCGGCAGATCTAGAAACGGAAAACAGAGAAAGAGATTACATGAATACTGGAAAAGATTAAGTGGAAAACATTTAAATGTCTTTAGCGTCTATTTGATTACGTTTATTATCGTTCTCAACAATAGTGTGTACTGCAAAAGTACTGGAATTAGTTAAAGATATGTTATTAGAATATATTATTTAAAAAAAAAACTTGCTTTTGTAGAACTAAGTACTTACTAAAAAAGTTAAAATCAATATAAAGAAGTGACAACTAATATTAATGTTTTTTTGTTATAATATTATCAAACTCGTAGAAATGTTTAAAAAAATTGTAACCTTGTTTTTCAAAGTTTTCATATAATTATAAAAAAAAATGTCTAAGAAATTTTTAAATAACTCAAAATTCGAAATATAAAACCGACAAATTCAGCATCTCTCCACAAGCAGTCGTGGCCGAGCGGTTAAGGCGTCTGACTAGAAATCAGATTCCCTCTGGGAGCGTAGGTTCGAATCCTACCGACTGCGAGTGTAAAATTTGCATTATTTTTCCAAATTTTTGATTAAATTGTTAAGTGGATTGTTACATAATTTTTGTAAAAATATTTTTTCAAATGTAGTTAATATTTTTAATAAATAATTTTTATGTTAATTAAAATTACAATTTGCTTAGCAGCGTCACACAAGAATGCGATATAATGGAAATTGAAGTTTTTTTTAATGTTTAATACGTACAGTACAGTTTCTCAGGTTTTGTTTTGTTTTTTTTTTGTTTTGCACGTCAGGTTCCCCGTTTGGGATCTCGCGAGATGGTATAATTATAATAATAATAATAATAATAGTTTCTCAGCTTCCTGGTGCCATCGTACATGCTCTCAATAGTTACAGAACATAATGAAAGTGTTTTAAATTGTCCAACATATTATTATTGATTCACTTTCTACGCTACCATTATAAAAAGGTAAAATTTGACTCGTTTTTTTTTTGTAGCGGTAATCTCAGAAACTACTGAACTGATTTTATAAATTCTTTTACTAGTAGATTATTTTGTGATAAACATCCTGTTTTAATTGTAAAATATATTTCCGTTTGTATATGAGCTCATCTAATGATGAGGTGCAGTCTACGATGTAGCACGTTGGTCTATGCCAGTGTTTCCCAACCTTTTTTAGGCCATGCCCCACTTTGAAATTTCTAAAATTTTTATGCCCCCATACGTAATTTTTAACCTTTAAAAATTGTCTTGTTCTATTAAGAAATATAAATGGGCACTTTTAAATTGCCCCCCCCTAGCTATTAAATTGCCCCCCTGTGGGGCGTGGGCCCCACGTTGGGAAACACTGGTCTATACGTTGCCTTTTAACACTTGTTTTGAATAACTAATGATAGGTTACCATCAATTCTGGCACGAAACAAAATTAATGCACACAGATAAAATGTCGGCGCGCACGTTTATCTCTAACAAGTTTTTTAAAATCCAAAAATTATTGGTTTCTACTCCTCCAACCGACGAATTTTCGTGCAATCGTATAGGGAGTAACCCCTACTCTACTCCCTTAAGGGTGGAATTTCGAAAATACTCCCTTACGGTATATAAAGAACCTATTTGCAAAATTTCATTATTCTAGGTTCAATATTTTCGGCTTTATCTAGATATTTGGTTCAGTCAGTCAGCCAGTCACCTTTTTGTTTTGTTTATAATTATTTGTGACATGCTACAAATATTGCTTATGTAGGTGATGCCGCTAGGTATTGCTAGTCCATACTAATATTATAAAAGTGAAAGTAACTCTGTCTGTCTGTCTGTGGCATCATCGCGGCCAAAACGCTGAACCGATTGTGATGAAATTTCATATAGAGATATTTGAGGGCTTTGGGGTGAACATAGGCTACTTTTTTCTCCCATTTTTTGTTAGTTTTTCCAGGAATTTCATTGTTTTACGAAAATGTCCCAACAAAAAAAAACAAAGAAAGAAAACATTGTGACACACCGATCTCCGGGTGGGCGAAGCCGCGGGCAAATCTAGTTACAAATAAAAATATCACACACTGCTGTATCCCAAGAAGCTGATGTACATATAGTAGATGATGGAGGCCAGCCAGAACGTGTTGGAGACGAAGCACGAC
This sequence comes from Passova gellias, assembly GCA_018249975.1. Taxonomy (NCBI): domain Eukaryota; kingdom Metazoa; phylum Arthropoda; class Insecta; order Lepidoptera; family Hesperiidae; genus Passova; species Passova gellias. Next base: position 240 of record DWUN01002554.1, on the reverse strand, counting down.
AGGAACCCGCCGTGGACGAGGAGATCTGAAATGCAGACATACATTCATGAGAACATTACAAAGCAGATACAGACTGCGAGTACTGATGGATGTAGGTGCCGAGGGAGACCTAGACTGTCATATCTCGACCGAATAGGTCAGATACTGGCTAACGGGGGAGTCGAGAGTCTCCGAAACCGGCGTGTATGCATGAAGAGAGTGATGAATGTAGACGAAGCGCGTCAGGTTTGCGAGGACAGA
>DWUN01002553.1:0-13624 GCA_018249975.1 Passova gellias | reverse complement strand
ACTGGTGAAATGTGGGGGTGTACTACACTCCTCTGCCTACCCCTTCGGGGATTACAGGCGTGATGTTACGTTACGTTTTTTTTACTATGGCTATTTTCATTGTAGTTTTTTGTTATTTTACTGTAGTGTACCTCGAAATTAGTTTGATGTATAAAATAACAGAGTGCGTTTGTTCGTAATTTTCCTCTTACTAAACCAATTTTGTGAAATTGTCATTTCATTCATATATGTATAGTTGTAGGTGCCCCAATTGTCGAAATTTAGATCTTTTTGACCGACTTCAAAAAGGAGAAGGTACTCGATTCGTCTGTATTTTTTTTTTAATTAATTCTCCTACCAAACACGTTTTTTACATATCTTTCGGATTACTCACATAAAAATATGTGATCCCAAATTGCATTGCATTATTGCACGGAAGTGACATCGTCAAATTACTTTTAATTGCGAATGTCCTGTCTAGTCGTTTCTCTCAAAGCAACGTTACAAAAAGGAAATTTGAATTCCACATTTTCTTGACCACAGGAGCAGCGATATTGCAATTTAATGAGAGCATGGATTTAAACCCGAAACAGACGCGAAATAGAGTTTTTTAACGTACCACCATATTGCGTTGCTTAATTTGCGAACCATTCGTTAATATATATTCAGGGGTGAAGTATTTTTAGACATCTTTCAGGGTTCTTTTTGTAATTGCCAGACACATTTAGGTAGTATCATAGTTTATCCGAGTGCCCCCCTCTTAAAACTGCTTGATTCCACCAATAAATAAAATAATATTAAAAAAAATTGATTTTATATTATCGCGGTTTTTCGATAGCACGACTTAATTAATGCCTAAGGGGTCCAGTGTCAGGTATTTTCCCACGGTCATGTCAACGACGACGTAGCCCGGACGTAGTCAGGGCTAGCATTATATGCGTCGTTGCTCATAGATTATATGAACTACTTTACACATGTGAGTGTCAGTTCGTAGTAGCTTTTTGCTCACGTCACAGAATACTGCCATGTCGGGTGTCCAATTTGTGGACATATTCTTAATATTAAATGTTATTGTATACTAGCTTTTGCCCGCGACTTCTTCGGCGTGTTATAGTTACTTTGGGCAGAGATTGGTGTATCTCAAAACAGATTATAGCCTATATGTTGCCGAGGACTAAAAACTATATAATAAAAAAAGTTTAATAAAAACCCGTCCAGTAGTTTTTGCGTGAAAGCCGGACAACAGATAGACAGACAAAAATTTCAAAATGATTTTTTTTGGCTTGTGTCACTTCTATGAAGACCCCTAGGGGTATTTTTTTTAGTTTTTGACCGACTTCAAAACGGAGGAGGTACTCAATTATTGCTAGGTATATTGTAGGGTTCCCTTGGCTGACACTGAGTCCAAGAATAACAATAATTGTACCTTGAATTATTTCTTTACTTTTTAGTGCATATTGATTTGCTTTATAATAAATTACTATTTGAAGTCGGTCTTTGTTTTTTTGTTAAAGGTTCATTTTATTATTCAATGTACAGAATTGAACTCTTCTACAGTTTTATTATACGAGTATGTATAGATAGACTATAGAATAGAATATATAGATAGATAGTTTCACATTGTGGAACTAGTATATAGGTAAGTTTCACCTGTATTTATATTGACTGCAACGCTTTACTACATACGGTAGGCATTAATGATCAGTCAACATCGATGTGGCGCTGAACAATTAAAAACTGCCGCCTCGTCGCCTCTTGATGATAGGTGAGCGTCCCCACTCGGCCTTATTTTTGTAGCCCCCAAAAATTTATTTTTAAGAGTTTTTTACGCTCGGAAGCCGTATAGAATATCTATTCTTATGCTCTAAATTGGTATTACCTATGTATAAATAAGCAAATAAATCTAATTGCGAATCACAATTCCTTTAATTATAATTTTAATGCTCAACAGTGAACTGGGCCAAGTGTCTGTGCAATTAATTTTATTGGGAGTTCTAAACGAAGGTTTTTGGTTAGGCGAATCGTCTCACCATCAACCTGTGACTAACAGTTAATTAATTATACCAAAATTTTATGCAAAAATAATTCTATCGACTTCTAATTGTCAGTATAAAACCTCTTTTATGAGTGTAAAGCGAATTTTCATATTGATTAATTATACAATAAAAACGTCCCACATGTTCGTGTCGTTTCATCCGTAAGAATTTTACCCTTATGCGCGCAAAGAAGGTTGACTTCAAAAATATTTTTTCCACATGTTTATATTATAAAATAAAATAATTATCGATTAATTTGAAAACGATCGTCATAGGAACAAGCAGTATATCACTGACATCAGAATTTGTTAGATAAGCAATGTTTTCTTAGCATTGACATAACATAAACATGTCTCATGTATAAAAGCATTAACGGACGCGTTTAAAATTAAACCAAATTCTCAATCAATTTTTTCATAACAACACTACTAGGTTTTTCTTATCGTCTTTTATTAAGTTTTGAGCAGAAAATCTTATCGCATGTATCGTCAGAGTGCGCGGTCGAGCACGACAATAAACTTATTCATTAACGGAATCAATTTCGTTTAATCTGTTCTCAGTTCGCGAGGGTTGCGAATTTCAGTTTTTGAAATTTAATAATTTACCAGTAGGTAGGCACTGCTTAAGATGCTTGTATACTCAAGGGGAACTTAAATTGCAACTTAAAACTTTAATCGGAAGTTTTTGGATCGAGAAATGATACTTCTATTTCATGAAACTTAAGATATTCTCAGGATGATACATATTTTGTATTATTTTTTAATTTGACAAAGCGGCAAACGGGCTATTTGAATGTAAATGGTCACCGTTGTCTTTTATTATATGGATATTTTAAGGATATGAGAAAAATAGTCAATTCTTTTTATCAAGGCAATATGCTAATTTAGAGGTTGTAAAACAATCAAGTAACAATATTTAGTATCTACTCTTATCATATAAGTACTAAAACTTGGAAACAATGTATGCGTGTGTTAAATATTTCGGATTTTAAAAAGTACTTTTCGTCATACTTGTTAAGTGAAAATTCCAATGTGTACTGTTCAGATGATATAGTTGCATTTGTTAGCGATATTCTAAGCTATTCGTAGGTTTTAAGGTTAGTAGCAAGTGAGGTCACCTTTGTATGAGATCACGATATATGAGACATAAACCGCATTGGGGTTAAACTATTTATAATGCAAATGCGTTCATTGAAATCAACCTCATTATTATTATTATCGCCTTTTTACTTAACTTTGTAGTGATCATAATTTAGTCGGGGAAATTATTGGAATAATCAGTTGTGTCAATTAGAATGTCGGTTTTCTGTTGTCATTTTACAAAATTTTTGAATTGGAAGTAGGATATTTCGTTTTTTAAACAAGATAATGCCGTATAAGAATGATTGACAAATATTATTATCATCCCTCTATATGTTTCATACATCACTAGCTGTTACCCGCGGCTTCGCCCGTGTAGTTAAGGGTTGTTTTTGTTCACACGTCGTAGCTTGTACCGCTTGTACCGCCATCTATAGCGCTTATTTGATTGAAACGTGCTTCCTGTGAAAATGAGAAAATAGACTATATCACAGCGATTTGTTGCTCCGTTTTGATATGAAAGCAGGACAAATATACAACTAAATACCCTTTCGAATTTATAATGTTAATAATATATGTACATACAATTCTTTAAAACGTTATTCCGAAATTAGTTTATTTTTGTACGAATATTTCTCGTAGACAATAATGGATTACTAGAAAATAGTGGTCGCGATAAAACGCACAATCCTTAACATGCAACTTAAGTTCTTATGTAAATTCAAAGCCGTCATGAGCTTTTATTTTATAAGTAGGTGTCTTCTCACAGTTTATGTTTATGTTATGTTTTCACAAAATCATTGTTTCACAAAGGCATAACAATAAAAAAATATGACGTCCACTACGTGTATGAAGCGAATATACATTGTGAATAAAATAGTCCGAGTTTTTTTTTAATTGCTACCGCAAACTTGCCGGCACGGACAATTCAGTAAAAGTTTTTTTTAGTTTTATAATGTAATTTCGCTTTATGAATGTCTGACAGTCAACATAATTGTATCTGATATCAACATATTTCAAATCATAACATAACATCAATATACTCATCTCAAAATAACGTTTGCGTTCATGTTATGGGCACAAAAAATGACAAAGCGATAATTAGGTAAAAAATCTTGTTACCTTTGATTAATCGTATGTTTATTAAACTTTTTCCCATTAACGAGTACAACGTTTAATCTATTAATATTTCTCTTTAAGTTTATTAGGATTTTAATGGAGCATATGTCTCCTATTTGAGGGAATGTTGCGCATCTAGAAATAAGGGCGATATAGAATCGGTTTTCATTTATTACGTATTTTGTTATTTTTGTTATTTTACCGTCACTTTATTAGGTAAAAATTGACTTTAATATTGCACAAGTATTACACCCTGTATTTAAATATTTAATTTAGCCCATAAATTATCAAATAAATATAATTAGAACTGTTCAATATTTTTCGTGGCCGCTAGTATACTAAGGATATAGCATTATAAGACATAGAATAGGACATACTTTATATCACCCAGCTCATCAATAAAATGAGAAAAGACTACTCTGTTCGTTAACCGATCTTCTTTTGTTTTGCAGCTTTTAAGAGCTTTTATAAACAAACAAGAATCAGTAATAAATACACTCGAATTACGACAACCAGACAAACATTAATTCATAAGAGAATTTCATACACCATTCTGTGAATTACATTTTATTTAAGGTCTATTCAAGCGAACGTATTTCTCAGTCCGTAGAAATCATAGAGTAGAAAGTTGTATTAATTGTTGTACTGCATTTTATTGTTCAAACAATCTCGAGTCGTGACTAGATCTTGGCTAAGCGTAGAACATAAAGGTAGCTAAAATTTAGCTTAGATTATATTACTTATGTTGTTGTATAGGTACGATATACGTTTTTTGTTATTTTCGTTGTAATTTGTAAACTGAAAAATCTGGAAAACCGTGAATTAAACCGTATCAAAATAAATAAATATAATCATTGCGTAAATGAAATGAAATTCAATGGTTTAAAGAATTACTCTTTTGTATTATATTACAGAAAGCGGTACCGAAATTTGATAAAAGCTACTTATAATAGGTACTTTGTTGACATAACTTGACATATTTTAAGTATTAAATTGCAATGTTTTAATTAATTTCGTCTTAATTTATAAACTACATGTATTTTCTGGCGTTGGAAAAATAATAGTGCCTGTTTATTTAGCTTAACTTTCTTATGGTCTTCTAGTTACTAATCTTGTAGCCTTTTAGTGTTAAGTAGCATTTTAGTTGCCACCAATTTGTTGTTGCAACACTTTGCGCACGATTTCTTTCCCCATTCCGTTTTACACTATGCGTTTCTCGTGTAATAAGATTTCATTTTACGTTCCTGTAATAAAATCAGAAATAAAATTTCTTAGCATTCGGTTTGGGATGATCTTCTACATAGTTAATCTTTGAGAGCTTAGAAATAACGGAACATTTGTTTTTGCTTAAATATTTGACGTATGTAGTGCGTAGGTATGTATGTATGTACAGGTGTAACGTAATTTTTGGACCAACTTTTAAAAGACATATCTTATGGTTTTCCAGTTAAAGATTATCTTGGAATAGTAGCAAACGTTTTTGCCTTTACCATTTTTCAATGCCGGAATTTTTTTTAAAAAAAAGCTGTGATTTTTATAATAAAATATTCATTCTAATTCTAGAAATAGATAAGAAACCAAAATTATAATCACTGATTCGTTACATCTTATGGATTGTCTTATAAAAGATGAAGAGTGCAGCAGATGGATTTTACTGAATACACATGCGTAGTATTAAATGCAAACTACATATATGAATATATTAAAGCTAAGTGAACTCGTCCTATCAGATATGGTAACGGAGCGGATTACTGAGGCATCTATTGTCTCGGTAAATTGAAAACCACCCAATATCTCAGAGGTTGCCTGGAAACCTGTTCAGAGCACCTTATGCCCGGTATGTACGTTTCCATCTGAATGCGTGAGACATTGTAGGGAATACGAGTACACACAATGTACGATCCAAACAGTTCGATCAGTTTAACGATTCAAAATGTCTTTTCCGTAGCAACTTTTGTTTCAAAATGCGAGGTGTACCTACCTGCGGTAAGCGAACGAACAATACCTCAAAAGGAAACATCTCATTGATGTTGAGGCCTTTTTGAGTTTCCTATTTGCATTAGGTACTATTCCGTACAAAGTTGACCCGAAGCATGGGTTTTTAATTCTTCTAATGGACTGGGTGAAAGATGGGCAGTTTTTTGATGTCATTGTTGGACATGGAAACACTAAGAAAAACATACATACATACATAACATCACGCCAGGTCCCTCTTGGGGTAGGCAGAAAGCACAAGAAAAACAAATCTTTAAAAAAAACTCCGTTGCACTTGTCACGCTGTTACCTTATTGAAATAGGTATTTACCTAATGTTTAGGAGTTTTCTCACAAAAATTACCATCTCTATGGTAGTCAGAATCTATGATCATGTAGATCATCTATTATTTCCTAATAAACTAAATGATCGAATAGTTTCTGTGTTTAACGCCGCCAATGTCGTGATCACCGCAGATCAAGCGACTTCCTCGAGTATGTTTCGCAATGATACGAATTTAAAACTACCTCTTAATCGGACAAACTTTAGTTAGGACGTAAACAAATCATCTCAAGATATCATCATCTATTCTATGCGCAAAGCCGCTTTAACGACGCAAATCTGGTCTTGGTGGAATTAGTAGAACAAAGCAAGCGCATACTCGTATACGATATTCCCATGATTGGAGTCCATGCGGAATAATATATGGTAATTCTATTCTGTACTTGTACACGAAATTCGAAAGAAGCTTCAAGCAAATAACTGAAAGTAAAAATGAGTTATTACTTTATTAAATTATTTATGCAGTCTATATCTATGTAACTGGCAATTATACTTAAATCCTTATTGTATTAAGTTACACGTACTTTAGGAACTATAGTCAAAACTTGCGTGCCACAAGTATCTGTAAGTGGAATTACATGTATGTAGCAACTTTGGCCTCCTAGAATAATTAACAACGTTATTATGAGCGATTAACGTGAAGCATAGTATATTGGAAATATAATATTTTTAGAAAATCTTTTGAATAGTAAGAACAAAACACTAAACAAAGTTTTTGCTTCATTATTGTTTACGATAATCTTAAACGTAATAATGATTATAATTGAGATTATGTTGTAAGTTATTACTATTTAAACGAAGTCGCTAAAACATTCAATAATTTACTAACTTACTTTTGACTGTCGCTAGGAATAGGTAAGTCGAAATCAGTTAGTGTCTTTCAACTTCATTGAAACTTTATATTTAATGGAAATTCTATTCGGGATCTTGCAAATAAACTGGAAACTTGGTTCATATCAACAACCGTCGGGTCTTTTTTAATTTAAAGTCTTACGTTCCTGAGTACAACTATTTAATTTTGGAAATCGTGGTTAGGTATCAATTAAATTGTGATATAATTAATTACGGGGCATAAAATAACCAAATATAAGAAAAAAATGCAAACATCGAAAGAATTAAGAGAATGGATACGTTTGCTTACACCGCAAGGGGTAAAGGGATCTTTATTGTCTGTAAAGTGAAAAGCAATATATTCGCCTTTCTGTTCCATAATAATAGTATCAAAAAAAAATCGAGAATGCTAAATAGTCCATAACAATGTTATTATTGAGTAGATATCTCACAAACTTAACTTTATTAGATGATCAATATTTAAAAACATAAATTTTTTTGCCAATCGTAATACATCTTACGAAAATGTATATTTTCCTGATGCTTATAAAATCCTTTACAATATTTATAAACGAATACAACCGCTAATTTCTTTGTAACAACACTCAAGCCTCTATTTGAATAGTAAAATCACGAACACGTTCCGAACAGTATTGTCTATAATTTAAATCTGATGCAATTGTTTAGGAAGTCCAATTAGAAGTGGCAGATGAAACAACGGGTCTTTGTATACGAGAGGGGAAACTTGGTGCAATTCAATTTCAAGAGTTTCGAAATTTAGAAGGTATTGTTAATCAGATCAGACACGAGAGAAGCACAATGACCACAATAACGCTTTACGTTTTAATTGGTGCATCCTCGTTTGGACAAACGAAGCACTGTTGTCAAAAACAAATAATTAAATCACCTATGTACTCATATTAGGTGTTTTAATTATTATTATTTTGATTGAAAACAATGCTTTCTGATAATTAATGTAATATTATGAAGTTAGTATGACGTTACCAGTAATCATTAAAGAAAAACAATTGTTTTTGTTAATTTATTTAATTTGGTCTTTATTCCTTTTGCAGATATATGACACTCCAGAAACTACGCGTCCGAAGAAATGGTCATCAAAGTTGAAGTTGAATACTTCGGGAAGCACCAAGTCTTCCGAGAAGTCGCCAGAAAGTCCATACATGTATGGTACTATCGGTCCCGGAGGATCAGCTTTATCGAAATCAATGAAATATGCTGAGACCTGGCTTTACGGGTCGGTGCGGACCCCAACACCACCTATTAGGCCCAGTGTATTTTCAGCTTATCCTGAAGTACCTGGGCCTGTTCTTATTAGCACCCCTCAAAAACCAACACCGCACAACTACGCTGTTATATTATGTTCCTGTCCTGAGTATCTTAATGGTACAAAGAAAACCAGCTCTACCAAAGTCAGTATATGTAAGAAATGTAAAGGATCTCGATTACCGCTAACAATTGCCGAAAGTCCACGACTCTTAGTCGGTGGAACGGTTAGAGGTCACCAAGTAAGTCGTGATGCTGGTTTATTAAGAGCTGGTACTGTTCGAGTCCAAAGCTCCAAGGCAAGACCTACTATACTCAAGCCCAATGGGGAAGCAGACCCATATGACTTAATGCGTAGAAGCAGATTAGCTCCACCACATGAAACTCGCATCGGGAGTCAATTTTCTACCACTAGATCCCGTGCTAAAAGTATCAGTCCTTGTAGAGTCAAAACTAAAAAACCAAGTCCAGAGACACTGCGAAAAAATCGGAGTAAATCTGTAAGCCGTGTTAATGAATTATGGGTGGATGAAGAAGTCTCTTCAACAAATACAGTTGATTCTAAAAAGTCTATCCTTTCCTGTGACATTAACCCATATGATTTAGTAAAATCAAGCGGAAGTTCAAAATCAATGGTGGAGATAGAGTTTGATGATGATTACGGCGACGTGTTACAAGAGTCTCTTAAAAATAACAGTGCACGCCAGAAAGGTAAATCTACGTCTGATAGTAACGTGAAAGCCATAGGCGGGCAAAGAATAAGGGTATCAAATGAATCTAATACGTGCAATGGAGAAGATGGTTCTGCTTATGATCTTGTTAACTATGATCTCAAAAACTATGATTTTAAATCTCACAACATGTCTACGGCTCTGTCTCTACCAAACATTAAAAGCGAAAATAAAAAGATAGTAACATTAAGTAAGAGTAATAATAAAAAAATAAATAACGTATCCACCTCAAATCGTACAAAACAAAAGAGTGTTTCACCGAAACGACCACCGAGAAGAATAAGAAATATAAAGACAGATGATGATAGTGAAAGTGACAATCAAAGATTTTCTGATAGAACTTTTAACAGGAAAAATGTAAATGAAACATCTCGTACTAAATACAAAAATCAAAATACAGATACAATCAAATCTATTTTGAAAAAACCTAGAGCTTATAATACTAATGATTGCAGTCTCAAAAGTGAAACTTCAGAAGAATCATTAGAAAAAAAGCGAACAAATTCGTCGCATTTCTATCTTCCTAAGCCAAGGGATAAGGGTATAATCTCGTCTCAAAATGTTCTACAAAGAAAACGTGTACAATTTTTAGTGGAAAATGAAGAGGCTACAGAAATTTATACAGCGGAACTCAATCTTCAAGATACAAACATTAGAGAACCTCCTGGTAACATTAATACGGATGTTGAAGAAGATGTAATGGCTGAAGGTGATATAGTAAGTAACAGTTTAAACGAATCGACTGTAATAAGTACTCTATGTAACGAAGAGGCTCACAATGTTTCCAAAATTGAAGACAATATTGAACTACAAGAAGAAGCACGAGTTGAGTTTGTTCAACAAGATATTTCCAAAATTTTCACAAGTAATGAAAATAAAGAAGAAACGAAGCGGACTAACAGTGAAGGTAAAATTTTTGTTTAACTGTTTTATCAGAATTTTACTGCAGGACTTATTTTTGTCTTAAAATTATTATTATTCATTTTTTATTTCAGATAATAATATACCAAAAATTACAATTCTTCGAAGATCAGAATCTGAACGCTTAACGTCAACAATATCCATTTCACCTCCGAAATTTTTAGATACTATGGCATTGCGATCTAAAAGTAAGCACGGACACACCAGCGAAGTATTTCTTGAATCTGTTAATGAATTTGACTTGTGTATCCAACATAAATTCGATTACGAACAAAGATTGGAAAAACCACAGGAGAATTCAGCCGCAATCTATAATAATGATATCGACTCAGGAAATCTTAGTGACAGTAGTGAAATAACCAGGACGGTACTGAAAAACTTAAGATCTGGAATTATCGAATCGCCTGAACCACCGCCAAGGCATAAATCAAAAGATCGCACCAAATCAAAAAAACACAACTATGTAAAAACACGTTTCATTCGCAATAACTCCTCAAGTTCAACAAGTGATGAATGGTCGGACGCAAATGACGGGGAACAAAAAACTATTTTGCGCGTAAAACAATTTGATTCGGACGACCCAGAAGAGCCAAAATTTAAACATAATGTCCTTAAAAATTTAGAAAATGAACCAAGAAAAACATCAATCCAGATAAACGGCAATGAATGCTACTCGACTATGAATGTGAGCAGTGATATACCAATATATTTGTCTTCAGTAGTGGTCAACGATGATTATGGAAATTCTTGTAGTACATATCAAAGTGGAACTACAGTCACTATTAGTGTTGGAACTCCACAAAATGAGGTAAAAAAATCTAAAAGTCAAATTTATATAGGGGCAGCATTTCCAGATGCATTAAATAAAAATGAAGAAGTTAATACTTACGAAGATTATTACAATGATGGCAATATATTTGCAACTTCTCTTAAAGAAACAAATCCATCGGACTTGTCTGCTATTTTAAGTGATCCGGTGGAAGCGGTTAAAAGAAATTTGATTCCTCATGTATGTGGCAAAAAAGATGATACAGTATTTACAGAAAACTGCGAAAATTTGCATAGCCAGACTTCGGAAAAACAAAAAGAAGAAGCCGATGGAAACTTTGTAACAAAATTATTTAGTGATCCTTTTTTCGGCCATTTAGCCGAAGGACTTGATTCAGACCTCGTAAAAAAGTTAATAGAGAATTCACTGATAAAACTGCAAGAAACTAAACAGCAAGAAGGGTCTGAAAATAGTAAATTAACAATAGAAAAACTAATAGAGAGTTCACTTAAAAGTATGAAGGATGGAGTTTCTAAAAATTTGAATAGTAAGGAAATAACTGATAAGGGAAATAAAGAAGCTGTTGTCAATGTGACTACTTGTCAAGAAAACGACGACAATGGCTGCTCTGCTCCCTATGAAAGTATGGAGTATGAGAGCGGTGCTGCAGGTGTATTCTCAGACCTGGAACCAATGTCAGACTGTTATAATGCATCAGCAAGCGAGTTGTCTACAGAAGATGATACCAACTCAACAAGGTCAAAGTTTTACCAAATGCTGGTAGATGCCGCCATCTGTGACATTGAAACAGCAAACAATACAGATGACGACCACCATTATGAATCGATACGATTAAACAGTGATCCTATATACGAAGAAATAGGTGACATGCCACCGCCTTTACCAATTAATCCCCCTCCTAATTCTTTACTGATGCTTGACGATGAAAAACGTAGTGGATCACGTTCAATATTTGAAGGTGCATCTAAATATGACATTTTGTCTTATTTAGTAGATGCAAAAGAACGAGGCATCGATGATGAAGAAACTTATATTACAAATTATGCCAACGATAACGAAGCATCAGCTATATTAGACGAGTCCAAAGAAAAAAATCATACAGAAAATCCAAAAACTCATGTAAGCAGTAACACCAGTCAACTATCACATGCCTCTGATTCGAGCGAAGATAATTCCTTGATAATAAATGGAGACAGTATAGAAAAAACGATTTTAAGTAAAAAACCATCAGCAGAAATAGAACGAAATGACTCTGGTGTGGGCTCTGAAACAAGCAAATCGTCGAGGAGTAGGCTTCAGGGGAAAATATCACCTTGCAATAAAATAAGAGACAAAGATACGCCTATTCATCTTTGTGAAGATTGTGATTCTGCCGTTGAAACTCAAGTAACAGAACAAGGTAAGGAATGTTCATCAACTCATTTTAATAATCAATTATTTGAACATAGAAATAGTGACGTTTTAATGCTTTTTCAGGTTCTATTTATGCCCCACTTGTGTGTCGCAAATGTGCAAAGAAGAGAGCTGAAAGGAAAGAAATAATAACTGAAATCGTTGAAACTGAGGAGAAATATGGGCGTGATCTACAAATTATTCTTGAAGAATTTTATAAACCTATGTTAGTAGCTGGTCTTCTGACTCAAGAACAACTGAGTGCTATATTTCTGAATGTTGAGGAATTAATAGATAATAACCAAGTTTTATCGGAAAAATTGAGGGATGCACTTGAAATTGCCGTAGAACAAGGAGATGAGGTAATGATGCATATATTAAATTAAAAATCTATTAATGTACCGAGGCCCTTGTCGCTAGGTTGCAACAGTTGTTTTGATTTTAAAAGTTCAATTAATCTGTTTTTAAGGCAAAACATCTGTGATTGGACGAGTCTAGAACTGTAATTTGAAGTTCTGGTTACCTTGACACGGTAGTTGATTGCAACTGGCTTGTCGACAATTGGATGGGTGACCCGTAATGACAAGCACTAACTTAAATTATACATAAGATCTGTTACAGATATTTCGTAGTGGAAAACTTTAAAACTGATTTTCCTATACCTTCATTGATAAATAATCTGTTTGCTCTTGATGTGGGATCATAATCCAAAAAATATTTTTAGCACTAAAAATGTATTTTGTTTTAGGACTTACTGACGGTCAACGTTGGCAAGATCCTCTTAGAGTGTTCAGGGATGCTGTCAGCCTTCCAATCATATTGTGTTAAGCAAGCTGGTGCTGCACTTCTTCTAGCAGGTCTCGAGAAGGAAAAGGAATTGCTCAGAATATTCTTACGTGTGTCTCAAATGGAAAACACCGTTTTGAGGCGCATGAATTTGAATTCATTCCTCATGGTAAGATTTATATTTTATTTAATACTGAGATTTAATTATTTTATAATTGAAGGCAATTTTTAAACACCCTTTATGCAGTACATCAAGGAGTTTCTGCTGAAGTACTATATTTGTTATATTTATAACTAGCTGACCCGGCAAACGTTGTTCTGCCATATAAATTATAACAGTATTTCTCTACTATATATTAT
>DWUN01002552.1:0-13635 GCA_018249975.1 Passova gellias | reverse complement strand
GCTAAATAGAATATCGACACCTCTTATTTTGCTGTTTTGAGTGGTTTTTGTTTCCTTGATCTTATATTGTTTCAAATAAAATAAATTATAAGCGTAGGATCACGTGCTAGGATCGAATCGAGATAGCCCGGAGCGGGAAGCTGAATTTCAATCCACTAGGCTATCAGTGCTTTTATATTTAGCCATAAGTTTGCTTAACCAAGAAAGTCGGAACCATTGCCTGAAGCTCCGATTGAGCCCATCGCCCGCAATTCATATTATTGTTACTGCAATGCATTATAAGCTAGCCTCGTAAAGTTCAGATCAATATTGCAATGCAATCCTATAAACAATTCTGCCAGATACAAGATATTGTAAATACCAAACACTTTTTTAACTTCTTATTACAATGCGAAAATTCTTTCAATTTCCAATAGCCTAGTGCTCCACGGCATATTGATATATCAACGAGAATAAGCACAGTTTTTTATTAAAATTTCTGACAAAAGTTAACTTACAAAAAGGCGAATTTAATGCTAAGAGCCACCCGTGACTGCTGCCTGCTCGTTCACTACTCTCATAAGATAAAAAAAAAAAGAGCATTCTTTCCAAGTAAACCTTGTTAGCATAATTTTTTGCGTACTGATTATCCAATGTTTGCGTGACCGTGAAACATTTTTGCCGGGACCTATCTGGAATACTTCACCGTAACTATTTAAAACCATACACATACACGTTTATACATAACTAGCTTTTGCCTGCGTCTTCGTTCGCGTGGAATAGTGACGTTGGTCAGCATTTGAATTTTCCTAGGATACTTCTATTGCAAATAATATAGATACGAATTGATCCACGCGTACAAAGTCGCGGGCAAACTAGTAATTAATATAACCTATATTGATCAGTGATCATGTAGCATTCAAATGATGAAAGAATTTTTTAAATCGGCCCAGTAGTTTTTGAGCCTATTCGTTACATACATACACACACACGCACAAATCTTTCCTCTTTATAATATTAAGTATAGACATAGATAGTATAGATTATGAAATGAACACATTAAAGTGTAACAGAGTCATTTATCGTGCCTACCCCCCCCGCCTTAGTGGTCTGGGTTGAGTTTCAAACGCCGTGAACCGTGAAGGCTAACACGCGGAAATAAAGTAGGTATACATTTTAATTGTCTCGATCTTAAATTTCTTTTACAAGTGAAATAATGAAGATAACCGGCCGTGTACTTTTGTTATGTTCCAATTGAATAAATTTTAATATTCTACGCTGTATAATATTAATATTTAGGTTTAAGGTTTAAGGTTAACCTTTTTTTGAGTTTTATAATTAGTCATAGATGTTGCATGTTTTAAATTAAAAGCGTACATACATACAAACAAACAAGCTACACCTTATAGCACTATAATCCATAAAAATAGGAACGTATATTTTTTTAATTCGTAAGAAAAACAGTAGGAAGAAATGCAATATGCGGTCTCATCGTACGGGCAATGATTTTTCCAGCCAACCTATTTAGCATTGTAAAAGATAAAAAAATTGCAACTGATGGTGGGTTTATGAAACAATATAAGATAACACAACACACAAGAAAATACAATGATAAGAATTTTTTAACATTTAACCTTTCGTCTGAAAAATAGATAAATATTTGAACACCATCAAAAACCTGAGTCGAATTCGAGGAAAAAATTGCAGTAGGTACGTGATATCTTAGTATGACGAAAACATTAAACGATATCACTATATCGAACGCCTTACTCGATGACGTTTACGTCTTGTCGAGCAATTAATACGTAAGCAATTAATACATAAAAGGATTCGTGTCTATAAATCCACATTTCTAAACGAAATCAGACCTAATTCTGAGTTCATAAAAAAAGAAGTAGACATACAAGTAGATAAGGTAGCGCAACGTTGACCGACTAACTCTATTAATGAGTCAATACAAGTGTTGACCCCATAAATGTTCATAGAAAGTCAATAGAAATCTAACATGTATTGCCTTGGATACGTGTAATAAAACTAATATGTCGTACATGCGTACACATTTCTCGGAATGTAATCAAGATTTGCCTTCAAGAGAACTGGCACAAACGTATACAGATAAAATATGAAATTAAACATTCCTACAGATGTCTCCGAACTTTTACTATTTCACGGTATTGATAATGAGAAGGATTAAGGCCATAGTCTACTCTATCGCGCTCGCCAAGCGCCAATTGGGAAACTTCAAACGTCTTCGAAATCTACATGAAGTTATCGCGATGGTTACGGTTACAGAGAGTAATATTAATTTTAAAAACGCACGTACCCTTCCCAGAAATGAGAAGCTGCAATCTAAACCTAAAACTAGACTATCATCGCTCATCTCAGGGGTAGACAGAGACCAAGGATTTCCATCGACAACTGTCCTAACAAACTTTCTATATACCCAAATCATTTAGGCATCCTAACGTAATTTCAAGTTAGGCTTTACATCTTTGGACCCTCCTTAACACATTTAGATATAATAATCTTGTAAATGAGTACAATTAAAAATCTTCGGTTCAACAATAATCTACTAAGCGTTAAACCGTTCGGAGATTTATAAGCGTAATTCCCAACAGTCTACGTGGTACCAGACATTATTGCCCACCTCGCGATTACAGAGTCAATTGAAATTAATAGCGTCAGTGATAAAACAGCGAGTTTAGTGCCTACTTAATTCGCTTAGGGCTTTTGCATATGATATGAATCGTAAGGAATTTCTAGTCAATTCTATGTCCAAATATCTCAATTTTTATAAAATATTATCACCTTATAAATCAATAGTTCTTTCAATTTTGTATCTTTGTCGGATTTTATCTATTTGCACTCTTTCATCTAATAACGTGTCAACTATGTATTTCATATGTTGGTAATACCATGTTAGTATAAAAATCACTCTAGTATGAAAATCATGAATTCTGCATACACTACTATGAAAATCAGTAATATGAAAATCACGCAAATGGTCGCATCCATAGAACATTACTCGTAAAGCAAAGTCACGGATTGTAATAACATTTATTTTCTCTTTAAACCTTTAAATAAAAATGATTATACTTATTTCAAGATATATTTCAAAACTTAAGTAAGGAAATGATTTATTTAAATCTCTCGATAGATTTCAATTTCATATGTATGTGACAATTAAGTAAGCACGTTCATGCTACTAAATAGAAATACAATTCGTTACTCAAATTTTGCATATTCGATTTATCAAGTCAATTATTGCAAGTGTGTAAAATTCCTAACGCCAACCAATGCTTTTCACTAAAACTTATCGTTCAATGGTTAAATTAAATTAACTTCAAAGTCAAAGTCCACTTGGCAGTAACTGTGAGGGGATCGGATTTATAATTACACTGATAACCTTACAATTATTAATTGCTAGGCTTTCGCTTTTCAAACGAGTACATGTAAAATTAAACGTTACTGTTTATTATTGTAAATTAAGTAGGTCATGAGCAAAATATAAAGTAAGACTACGTTTCGTTTCCGAACTACATACTGAAGGAAAGTAAGAAAACGAGACGTTAAGATTGCTTCAATCTTAACGTTAAAGAGATACACATGTCACAGAACACCCGTCGCTATGACAACCCACGCGCTAATGAATTTGATTATCGAACGCCGATTAACGTCTTAATGTATAAATATGGCGGCGCTGTGATCGCGGACATAAAAAAAATGTATACCAACCTACGTAATAAATAAAAACCGAGTAAAAACCAGTTAATAGTTAATTATCGAAAGGTACCAACCAGGTAAGGCGAGGCAAACGAAGAGAAACAGTTTTATTGCCAAATCATTCGTAAATGGCATTAATGCCACATTATAATACATATGTAGATCAGCTGCGTTCACATACCTATGCTACTTTTTAACATGTTATAAAAACTATTTACGTTCATTATGACAGAAACTTTCGCACGCTACAAATGGAATTTTCAATTTAATAACAATTATGATTTCGTTAAATCGTAAGATTATCATTTTATAAAACCATAAATTTTATTATTCCCAGTATGGATTTCCGTTAATCCCTCTTAACTGATAACGTTAAAAGAAAGCTGTGAATTGTACATTACATTGGCATCTACGAAAGAGTGAAACAAACTTAGTTCATATGTCAAGGTTCATAAATATTTTATCTACATTCATGTAACGTTCTACGTAATATTCATATACAATTGTTCGACTAGAGAACGCGCGGTGTAACGTAAACACGATCGTACCCGCAATTACGCGGCGAAGACCTCACCGAGCGACGACACGACAGGTACTTATCACACACAACTTCCTGCGCCAAGAGGCGTTCCTTACGGAGAAACGTAAACGATAATAGTGATAGTGGCGCGGGCGGGGTTTGTGTGATCGTACCGTTGATCCGTGAGTACGTAATGGCCGCGTTTACTGGAAAACTATCTCTAGTGGTTCGTAATGTGTACAATATGTATGTAATATCCACAAATAATAGTCTATCGCATCGTTAGAGCCTTTGCAAAGAAAAAAACAACGGTCGTTAGTTTCAGTTATTGTTGCGTAATCTCTGTCTGCTTTTTAATATCGTAACATTAACATACATTTCTAAAAGATTGCAAATAAAACATTTAACATTAACTGCAAAAGATTTGTTTATATTTTTTTTATACAAAATAATAGCCGCTTGAGATTAAACAAAAATGTGAAAGGTTTTTTTTTATTCACCAATAAATTATATAAAGCGCACGGTCTTCGGTATAGCTCAAAGGAGTTTATTTTTGAAACACTCTTTCATTATGATACCTTATTAACGTTTTTGTTTTCATGGCGTAAAATAAAAGAAAAAACACGTAGACGAGTAATAAAACGGTTGTACAGTCTTTTAACAAATGTTATTTCAATCGAACCATAAGCTCTGAACAGACACCATAACAAAAACCGTCGACTATACTCTGACTGCCAACAAAAATGATCACTATTCAGAAGCTTATTAAATTAGCTTGTCACTTCCTTTTGAAATTTACAACTTTACAAATGTCAAAGTACGTTCGTATAAGTTTTAGAAACTAGGAAGCTATAAAGTAAATTCAACGGCGCTCATCAAACATACAAAGCGCTATTGCCCGTTGAGGCGGTGCACAAATCAATTAGAATTCCACCTTCATTTCTATTGAATCTTAATGAATGCCAGGGAAAGTAATGGAATAATTTTACTCGCAATCAACCGACTTCCTTAACTGGTCGGAACGTAATATATTACGCTAAGTATAATATATTGTTTCTGGACTGTCAGATAACATCATAATATACATATATTTCGTTAATGTCACGATAAAATATACAGCGTTTCAGTTCAGGCAACGATTATATATCTGTCAAAAATGGATGTGGATTTTAATATTTCGGACTCTGGTGCAATACAGTATTTACTTGAACATATTATCTGTCAGGTTTTTCTTCGAACGTATTGACTCATCGTAAATAAATACGATTATGTCCGTAGAAACTGGTTATCGGTTGAGGCAGGAAGTATGATTTAATAATAATTTACCAATAAAAACGTCCACTTATGACGTCCTATTAATAAAGCTAGACTTGAGTAAGATTAATTTAACACCAAACCTTTTATAATATTAATAAAGCATGCTGTATAGTCTGCCGTCTACCTGATACAGATATAACATGCTGTCTGTCTTTAAGGAATTTATTTTTTTACTTCATTGTTCGGTTACAAGTAAACAAAAAAAAACATAATAAAATAAAAACGATTTACAAGATTTACGCCAAAGTACTATAAAAAGTAGTTACGTAAATAGGAAAAACAAACAGGAAACAGATTAGATTATTGTTTAGAGTTTCATCAAAGCTTTTAACCGCTAAATCACTTTTAACCGACATCGTTCGTCCGAAAGTTTTCACTCCGCCACATTGTCATGAATCGAAGTGCCATTATCGTAAAAAGCTATGGGAAACCATAAAAGTTTACGTGTTAACTATTAAAGCGAACATTAAAAATTTGTCGGCTTAAAAACCAATATAGAAATGCATACAGAAATATACTCGCGCTCTTTGCGTCAAGCATGCAGAGCGTATTAGTAATACGAGATCGGTCTATTGATATGAGTAGCAGGGCTGTAGCGATATGAAAAAGTTATTTTAGAATGATATTAGTCTAAATGTTTCATAGTTGTATGCCTAATCAAAAAAAAAATGAATATTACGGCAACGTAATACAAGAAATTGCTATAATATTGTTTAACATTTTTAACTATAATTAAAACCCATTAAAAAAACTGTAATGATAAACATGAAAAATAATGTAATTTCATAATGCCAGTAATTAATAAATGAATATTGGATGCTAAGCTTTTAAGTTCTTTTATGTATAGCTTGTACTTCGCAAAAATAGTTTGTAAGCACTTTCTAAAACTTACAAAAATGATTTATGTATTATAAATTACTATGAGCGCTAGTAACCCTGGCGCGCTTGTAAATGCCAAATGATTTGGAAAATTAAGCAACGCCGGACGTCGCCGACTCCTAAATGGATTAATACTGCCGGTAAACTTTCCCAAGCGATTCGTCACCCCGAAGGAAATATTAAAAAGCGATATTAATAAAAATAATAATAATCGGAAAATAAGTTTTATATCCGAAAAAAACCGATACCATTAAGAGATTTTGACGGAAAAAACTTTACGGCTTTACGACCACGACTACAGGCGACCGTAAAGTACCTACTTACGAGTAGGTTTGTTTCAGTCAATGTGAGATTCAACACAACGATAATTTTAGCTTACGTGTTATCCTAAGAGCTTCCTTGTTTTAACTAGATAAAATAACCCAGATGGCGGCATCGCTAGTTATATAGGCATTTACAGCAAAATACCCATTTTACTTACATAATACATTTAACAGAGAATCCTAGAAAAAAAAACAAAATCAACTTACGAGTTCCTGTAATTTTTGGATAATTTTATAAAACTATTGATCATAGCGTATTCTTTTACATTACAAATAACTGATTATTAAAAGCGTAAAAATAAATATGAATACGAAAATAAAAAGAGACGTTAGCCCTGACGAAAGCGAAAGTGGTGGAGAGAGACATGTCGAGCCGCTCCGGTGGTGACTCTTGTTACCTTCGACATAGTTACGTGTGCCTTTCCTATCTTCCTAAGCCACCGTAGTAAGCACTCAAGTAAGTACACGTAAGTAATCAAATATATACCAATGCTCCACATGATTCGATTTCTTTTATAAATTGCCATTTTTCAACAATTCCATTAAGGTTCCGGATTTATACACGTAGTAGGTAGGAAACTTAGTTGCTCAGAGGTATGAAAATATTTATTATTATGACTAAACTCAGACAAGACAATTGTTGTCTGTATCCGTAAAGTTTTCCTTGTCAATGAGGATGTTTATTAAAGATTTTGTTTGGCATTGCTATTGATTTACTTTTATGACATCACTCAATAGAACATCGAAATAGCTTTAACCTCGTCGCAATTTGAATTCAGAACGTTACTTTATAATGTCTTTTACTACGTGATAAGCACGCGTGATGTTATCCATTGTATTTGATACTAAAGCCGTTCAGTTCCAAACATCATACTTAAGTAATTTTATTTGATGTAATAAAAGAGACCCGAACGACGAAATAAACCGTACCTATTAAGGGTAAAAGATAATAAAAAACATTATATAACCTATCGCGTAAAGAACTCCCGTAATAAAACTCTTGAGGAGTCACTTCGAATTCCTTGTGTATCTCCCATAAAAAAGAAAAAAGGAACGGACTACTGTTCCCATAATTCCCTTTAGAGTATATACGAGAATATAACATATCGTTAGATACCCACCCACCTATCGCTTTAAAAATGTATGCATACATTTAATATGTACTGCATTAAAAATTTTATACAATAATTATATATATTTATTAGGTAGGTTTATTTTTTTTATGATTTCGTACAATTCCCTATTATAAAAAAAAACTGCGCGGGATACAGGACTTTGATGGCATAAAACTTAACAACCAATCTTAAATACCATTCATCAAAAAAAAAACATATATAAAATATAACATCCTGTTGATTTACATATACTATGTTAATTATTATTGAATACATTTGAGTTATGTATAGATAATTTGCTCTGAACATACATACAGCAATACATGAAATCTCTGGAGCGTAGTCGCGTAGTCGAGCGAATGATATGTAAAAGTAATACCGGATTATTCTCATGACTTAAAGTGAATGTATTCGACGCGATAAATTACGTTTATTCAGTACTAGGATTACCTTGTAATGATTTATTTGTACACCGCTACGGGCTATGGGCTAGCGCGAACGGATATATCTTAAGTGAGAGTATACATTTATATACGTGGACAGACAGGCCCTTCGTATCTGTGATACTGAATATATCTTGGGTGGTCCGATATGAGAATTACCAGTTGCATTACATTTACTCTTCGGCAATCGCTGCCGGCATGTTTGCGGTATAGAGTTTATGTATAGATTTCTGGTGTCGTTAGTATTTCGTAAGATATCCGGAAGAAATTTCAATTTTCACATATTATATTAAGTAACGTTTAGAAACAACAATAAGTATCTTTATACATTTAACTGTTTGGCTATGTAACGTATGTAGAATGTCGCTTAATGAAATTTATGATATTTATTAACAATGTAATCCCAATAATAAATCGATGAATACAAAATAACTGCCCCAAGAAGTTACGCTGCACCGATTCCTGCACAGTATATTAAACAATTCGACAATTTATAGCTTTCAATTCGGATAAATTCAATTGTAAAATGAAAAAAAATAAACCTAAACAATATGAGTAACGTTGAAGCTGCATTTGTATGGCTAAAAGAGCATAAATAATAATTAATGATACAACTAAAACATATAAACGGGCCGCTACCAATTGAAATTTGTGGTTTGTCGAATCTATTGAACGCGAACGCGTGTCGTGAGAAAATTCGTGTCAGCAAAACATTACGACAACGGCAGCCGGGCTGGTACCGCGCGCGGCCAGATAACCGATGTCGGTTAGTCATAGTAACGTGAACAAACAAACAAAAGGTTAAATTAATAGCACGATTACGGGGCTATTTATCTCGGAATTCGTGGGAAACACAGAAACTATTCAGCCACTCGTACTTAGAACGCAGTAACACGGTCCGAACTATTTATTGCCGGTACAACGTTTTACATCGACTCGTTCGAATGTAACAATCATTCAAATAATTCACAAATAGAACACATTTTCGATTTCAATCGGCGATATAGTGAGATAGAAAAAGACCTCGAACGAAATGGAATGGCGGATAGAGAAAGATAGATAAAAATAAAGGAAAAATCACAAGTTTTATTTGGCGAAACTACGAAGATATCATAGCTTTGTCACATTTAGATAGTTAACGACCTCGTAACTGTGTACAATCGAACAGGAGGCGAGTTGACATTTAACCCGTATTTTCAACAATTGCCAAGAGAGTACGCTATAACTTATGAAGACCCAGCATAGGACAGTTGAACATTAATGACTTGCACTAAAATCATGCCAGAGCAACATCGCCAAACGGCATTCTCGTCACAATATACGCAAATAAATATAAAAAAGTGCAAAATCGTCTTCGGCGTGCCACAGATAAATCTAAATTGCGAACCCAATCCAAAGAGATGGCTCGCTGGGTCGTGCCACTTAAGCCGGTCTTGATAATTCTATGCGATTGTTCCATGGTGTTTCGACTGATACAACACTTTATCTATATCGGTAGAAAGTGATTGATATCGGATCAGAGGTACGGCTTAATTCAGAGATCACATCGATGAGATATGTCGGAAGTTGGTCCGAAACGGTACCACGTTTTCTCATTACTCGTGAACGTCTCTGAGATAGATTTCTTAAAATCTATATAACCTTATTTGCTTAAGGGTCAATAGTTATGATCTTACCCAGAAAGTAAGTTGAAGCATTCAATAAAGTCTATTCAGCTTGCCGGTGAAGTTTGAAATTTATTATGACGAAATCGAACCATATAGATACCAATGAAACGCTCACCAAAACGTTTGTGCGAAAACTCATCTAGTTGAATCGATTGAACGCAAAATAAAAAAAAATCAATCATAAAGAAGGCAGGCAGACACATTTGCGTCGTGTAGTGCGATTCGAGAGAAAATTATATGTCATTAACTAAAAGGCGATCTCGTAATGATATATTCTAAACAGCTAGCGATAGCCGGCTGTGAACCAACAAGCCGAGAGCCCCGGGCGACCTACGGTACCGGCGTGGTTAAGTAGATGCCACATTACGGAGAACATTGATTATTGTACAGAAGATAGGCAAATGCTAATCGGAGACGTTTTAGAATAAACATTATACTAGCTTATTCTTATCTGATATGAGAAAAATTGTTAAAAAATTAATTCAGTAACGTTTGTGATACATCCTTTTCGTCCCAATGAATGATATTTACAATGACTGATGTTTAATACCCATTTATTTGCTAGCTTAATAAACTCTAAATGTTAACCGAAATTCTAAGCAAAACTTTCGTTTATTCGTGTTTCAAGGTAATCAAAAACAACTAAGCCCCAAATTTATTATAACCATCAATGTATTCATTCGTCAAACCCATCTAAACGCTAAAGTAAGTGTTGTGAATTTTATTATGACATATTACAAATCTAGAAATCGAATTATATAGTTACAATTTACGAAGTTCAAAGAAGCCAATGAAAAGCATCAACATTTAAATTAAAAGCCCATGTCGCTATTACGAATCCGCGACGATCAAAGTTTGCATGGCGACACGAAACTGCACGCGGATGTAATTACACGCACCGATACACACGATTATTAATTACACACAGAATACCATACGATGCACCGGTGTACACACACATACACACAACTCAATGGCGTACGAGAGAGAACAATTAGCGGGTGAGGTGCGGTCGACCGAAATCTTACTGCGGCTCGCTAAATTTCACTTTCAGACCGGAAAATAGATAAGAGCAACCGAATGAGTGATTTATCGCTCATATCAATCAATACAATGGGAACCTTGTTTGATTGATACGTACTGGAAAGTGTAATGTAGGTATTTGGCACTCTCGTATTGTATGTGCACATTGTTCGATCAGGTTGATTTTTGATGCCCAACAGCTATCTGACCCGTATGTTTTCGCGCACGTTTACCGTTGAGTTATCGACGTATAAAATGAGAATGCAGAATGTACAAGCTGTTCGAATCGTTGCTAGCTAAACCGCTACAGCAATTGTATGACGATTCCTGTTACGATGATATTGTGAAGTGTAACTTTTTTATATCCGATATTTTATTCGCTAATAGTCTATTTGAATGTATAGCAAAGTTTTCATATATTTACACAAAATCATTGAAAAGGCAATTCTACAATGACTGCACTTATTTAAATAAAAATGTGACTTTAAAAGTCGGATGTTTTTAGTCAAGAAAACAATCTGTCACTGTTTGCAAATTCAGGAAAAAAAAAACAATTTCATTCAATTTTCAAACATTCATATAGTGAGTATCTCACATGTTTAGACTTCTATGTAAGATAGAATCCATCTCAGTCGTAACGTTTTTCAACAGCGTATTAATTACTTTATGTTTATTTATAAAACGAGGGCACCCGTAGATTGTACTCGAACGCGTTACAAAGAAATCGAAAGGAGATATAAGAGTATTTCAGAAGACACATTCAACTGAATAGGCGAAGAAAGTAAGAGAGTTCCCTTCGATTTAATCCGCGCATCACGAATGTAGTTTTATATAATACCGCAGAATTCAGAAAAGTTACGACCGCATACTATAATGCCCTTTACATATCTAGCAATTAGGTCGCAATTTGGATGGGCGTGAGAATGTATCTTATCTTCAGGGTTGCCAAAAATTCGTGCTACCTATTTAAGCGAATTACACTTTACAGAAACCTTTTTGTCCTAGCTAAAATAAAACTATATAGGCACCTTTCTAAACAGATACGGGAAACCTCAGGCGGTGTAAATGAAGATTTTACTTGATTAAAGATAACGTATATTGGTCCAATGATATTGCGATTTCAGGTGTGATTTCGTAGACACTTGCGAGCGAATCTAAGTAGGAAGAAAATATGTACCAATCTGCTGTTAGTTCGTGACGTCAACCGGCGCCGTTCCGTTACGCCGCAACGGTACCCCAATTATTTAGTTCCTGTAATGCTCGTTAACATTTAGTTACATAATTATTCCACTTAATCATCCATTGAACGATCCCCGTGGATCTGCGAGGGACGCCATTACGCGAACAACGCATCAAAATAAAACGAAAAGTGACAACCCTGCGTCAATTTTACACAATATGCCGGACTCGTGCTGTGAACAATATCCTCGCGAAAATTATTTAAAACCGGCCTCACACTTTCGCCGTCTCCGCATCCAACGATCATTGCGATAGATTACTCTCGGCCACGTCGGTATGTGATGGCGCTCGAGTTCCATTTAATTTATATAACGCTCGCCTTACTGACACATTTGCGTTATGTAAGAGCGGCACGACGACGAAAGGTTATAGAGATAAGCAATGAAAGTCTTCTTCCCAAGGAATTGGAATACTGAACACTTCTTGTACAATTATATACAAAAGCAAACTACGTTCATTTGAAAAATGTAGTCATTAACTCGTATATATTTTCGACACGAATGTACTTATTGTATGCAAGCCCGAAAATCTTTTAAAACTTACGACTTATTATTATTACCACAGTTATATTTAATATACAAGTATCAATATCAGTGTAATGGTTAATAGAAATGCGAGGACAGAAATGCACTTTCTCAACACATTTACAACCCAGTAAACTATATTTCTTGTTGCAGCACCGCGTTGTTTTTGTCGTAGACAACATTCGATGTGAAAGGTACCATAATATATGTATGTACTAAACGATTAAAGTTCTAATATCCATTGATGACCCAGCCACTAGCGAATGTACCTAATTATTAAAATAGCGAGAGAATTTTCCTCGTCAGTGAAAGCATACATCACTCGTGCACTTATCTCGATATTTTCGTATTGAAAGCTATCATTTACAATAGACAAACAACAATATGATCTTGGAACAACCTCAAACACTGCCTTCCGATCCCAAACCAGGCAGTGTCTCTATCTATACATTTCAGATTTTTGAGATAATTTTAAAATGTCGTATATTCTTAATTAATTAACGTATTCTAATGTACACTAAAGTAAAAAAAATATATAAAACCGCAATCAGGCATTTAATATCTATTTATATTTCTCTGAGAATGGACACGTAGACACGCGAGACTTCGCAAATTTATGCATGTGCAACAAATGTCAGCGCCAACTAACTAACTAACTTAACAGTTCCCGGAACGTTTGGCTCAGCGGGACGTTTTCAGGACTAATTGGAACTAATCGTCGTACAGTTGGTATTTATTGCAATGTACAACAGTATCTTTAGTCGATTGCTAGTTTGGTAATGATTTGGCATAGGGCACTCAATAGAATATTATACTAACTCAGAATTCAAATAATCTTCTTATATATAAAAATCAATTGCTGTTCGTTAGTCCCGCTAAAACT
>DWUN01002551.1:0-13636 GCA_018249975.1 Passova gellias | reverse complement strand
ATTATGTTCTGTATACATTTATGTAATATCTATAAACTTGAACTTATTATGAATGTCTAATTGGCATAAGCCGATTAATTAAATTAGGATATAGGAATAAGATAATATAGGAATAGGACTAAAAACTTTATTTAATCTCCGACAAACATGTAGAAGACTAAGTTGAAACATAACAATGTTTGATATTAATAGGTTGCTATGAATCCTATAATAAAAGGAAATCTATACCTTAAGTTCTACAATTTCATGCTTCTGTAATTCAATGGCATTCTTCGCTTCATTAAGTTTTTGATTCAATTCTTCAAGTTGTTTCTTTTGTCTTTTGGTTTCTTCAAGTGCAGATTCTGCTGATACATACTTTAGCTGAAAATTGTCCCTATCTCTACTCACTGAAATCAACTCCTCTTCAAATGCTTCTACCTTACCTAAAACATGATTGATTATTCCATAATTTAATAAGCATACTTATGGTTTATAACCAAACACAAATAAAATTGTGCATATAAAAAGACACATTCCTTAAAATTGTCATTTGTGTCAAAAAAACTGTGTATATTATTTGTTGCATGCATTGGTTTCACAAAACCTCAAAACTAACACAAATTAAGAATTTCTACTGCCAAGTTTAAATCTACATAAACAATTAAATACCATTCAATTCTGCAATCTGCTCTTCAGTATTAGCTCTCTCTGCAAAGAGCTCGCTGAGAGTATTTTCAACTTCGCCTAAAGTATTCTGTAGTTCACTAGCAGTATTCTCAGACACTCTAAGCAACTTTTCATTGTCATCTAGTGACTTTCGCAACCGTTCATTCTGGGCTTTGAGTTCCTCTATTTCCTCTTTCAGTGACTGAACCATGTCGTCCATTCCGAATGAACTGTCTTCAATGCCAGCTAGCTTGCTTTTAGTACTTGTTAGTTCCTCCCTAAGTATCTCACACTCCTGTAAGCATACATGAAAAAAAACTGTAAAATATTTAGTGCACAAAAAGTAAGAGTTTTTTCAAAATAATTAGGATAATTTGACTGTAAATTCACCTCCACTAATAAGGAATAGTAATAAATAAAGAGCAGGTAATTGTGTACTACATTTCTATTTAGCGGTCTTTCCTGCATTAACTGTGTACACTCTTAAGTACTACCACAGCCATCCAAATGTCATAAATAACTATAATGGGTGAATAACTTTTTTGCAGTTATTCAAATTCTCCTCGGGACTGAAAATTACCTTAAATCTCTAGTTTACATAGGTATGGTGTTAAGTGAACCTTACATTGGCAGTGAAAATACATACCTTTGTACTAAACAGTAAATCCCTCTGCAGACTATTTATAGTACCAATAAGCCTACTGTCTTGTCGTTTATTGTCAATATAATAATATCCTAAAGTGAACAGTAGAACGGAAGCAGCTGTTGTCACAAGGAAGGTTAATAGACGATTTTTATTATCAGTACTTTCACCATCACAGTACTCATCTGTGTAGCAAGTTTCCCCTGAAATATTAAAATTTTTATTTCATTTTAGTATGACACGTTTGTTTTGCATTTCTTTCTAAATATGTGTGCAGCGTTAATAAAAAAATCATAATCTACAATATCCATTGCAACATGTAAAGATAATTTTTATATTGTAATCTATATTCTTAAGTAATACATCAAATGAGATAATGCAAGAATCTGTAAGAAATTGCAAAATCTGTGAACAGTCAAGTACTATTCGAGTAAAAGATAAAAATATCTATCTTATCTTTATATTAATATAAAGAATGATTATGACTTTCTCAGCATGACTTGGGGAAAAAGCTTTAAAATAATTTATCAACTCAGTGGCCTAGGAACTTTAGTGCTTAAAAAACTTGTAAAAAATGCTTTTCATAAATAACAAAATATTATGTTGAAAAGGACAATATAGTTTCAATAAATAAAAGTATTATATGTAATGGTGAAAATGGCACCATACCTGGAGTAGCAAATAGAGCTCGGGATTCTTCTCGAGAACCCATAACAGATTTGTATGTGTCTATGAAGTACGCTATAATTGAAAATCCTTCAGCAGCTGTAGTATCCTTAGGCTCATCGTTATGCATGAATTCTGGGTTAAATATTTTTTCCGGTTCGGGAGCATCTGTGGTTGACGGCCACATATCTGCTAATGTAGAATACATGTCTGATAAAACTCCATTGCCATTACCATCATCATTTATAGGTTCTTCAGTAGTTGAATATGTTTCTGATGATATAGCATCTTCATTAGAATCTTGACTATATGGAATCTCAGTGGTGCTAATGTCTTCAGCAAAAGGATCCGTTGATGTGGGATTATAATACTCAGTGGTAAATGAACTGTCCTCGGGCACTGATGGAATTGACTTTTGATTGAGCTCAGGAGAAATCGGTTGTGGAGTTGTTGTTACAGTAAATTCTTCATGAGAGTTTGTGGACTCTTCAAAAGTTTCAGTGGATATTTGTGTAGTATCTGAGATGCTAATTGGAGTAGATTCAGTACTGGTTGGTAGATTTATATCTGTAAAGGTTTCTGCTGTTTGTAGGTTTTCAGCAGGTACAGTTTCAGTAGAACTTGGAAAACTTTGGGTATCTATAAATGCAGCAGGAATGGTTTCAGACCCTTGTTGGGTTGTCAGTGTATCAGCAAATTGTACATCTTTTACACTTTGCTGAATGTTGCTATTTACAACATTCACATTATTCAGTAAATCATTTTCATATTGACTTGTTACAGGTAATTGAGGCAATTGTGGTACATGTAAGTTTTCATTATTGGGTGAAGGAGAAACAAAAGATTCTTGACCAGATATATCTGTCTCACCAGAGGCTGCAAGTGGTGGTTGTGTATTACTCTCTGCTGATGTATAAAATTCATTTGTGTTTATTGTTTCAGTATTCAGAATATTTTGTTGCAAATGATCTAGTTTTGATGGTACTACATTTTTATTGTTAGCACTAATAGATGTAACTGACTGTGACAACTGCAGAGATTCATGAGTTTCTAGTGTAAGGTCTGAGTTTATTTGAATATTATCTTCAGACTTTTGGTCATTTGCTGCATTATCTACATTATTTTCTTCAGGGTTTTTCATTATATTGTCCATTTGAGGTATACCAGTTTCCATGTCCAGATTGTCATTTTCTTGCCATATATTTTGAACTTCCTTAGAATTACCGATTACTGGATGGTCATTGTCATTTTTGTTGAAGAAAACTTCAACATTGTGTACATCATTGTTAGCATATTGGACACTATTTTCACTTAAATGGGCAGAACCTTGAGGAGTCTCTACCAATGTTGGTGTAGAAATTTCAACAGACTCAGTGGTAGGTGCTAGTGTTGAACTATCTTGGTTTGAAGGAGTCGATACTTCAGTATTGAATATAGTAGTTCCTTCAAAAACTTCATGAGGCTTCTGTACTTTGGCTGGTTGAACATCTTGATGGATTTTCACATCAAAAGGAATCACAAAAGATGGATTCTTTTCTATTATTTTAATTTCTTTCAAAAACTTGGAATTCACGAATCCTGTTTTATCATTTATGTTAGCGTACCATAAATCTGGGTTATCACCAGCTGATTTCATATAAATTAGTGCGTCTGCATTTGCACGAAACGAAATTAAGTCTTGGTCAGCACTATTATAATTTATAAGAGTTTTTGCTTTAGATATCGGCTCTAAAAGAAAATAATACATAATAAAGTACTTGTTATGGTATATTTGAGACAGATTAGTGTTTCTGAGATAACTTACCGCTACAATGTTGGTTAACACAATATACTTTATCAGGCACTCTGCACTGATACATTGAAATAAATAAATAAATTAGTATAATTTTAAACACAATCATTTTTCATTATAATAAATCTAGAATTACATTTAATTCATAAAAATTCACAAGTCGTTAGGCCACATCATCTGTCAACTTCTTCGTTCGATCGTTCTGTTTAACGCAGATTGTAAAATCTACAACTTTGACATCTATCAGTTATGTTTGAATGTTTTCTTCTATAAATCGATATATTTTTAGTTAACATAAAATATAATGCAGTATTTAGTACATTAAATAATGACTATAGGGGAATGTCAAAATGCAGACGTCAATTTATGCTTATTTTTTATGTGAAATGGACGCTAAACATAGCGTTTTGAACTCCGTTTCCCTAAATTAGTTATAGTATAAAAAAAAATCAATTAAAAGTTCATATCATATTGTCCATTACATTTATTTATTCATATTATACCTCTTTCACATAGGTTCTCCTTTTTTGGTAATTCTCTGAAGATAAAAATATATTGTATTATCTATAATCAAAATAAACCGTTTGTCAAAGTCAAAGGTATAGAAGTGTAATTTTGTTCTTTTAATAAATATACAAAAATATAGTTATGTCAGTCAATTCCTATATTTCACTTATAGATTTATCCAAACAATTGCCATTTGAGATTGGTACGTGCATTATTATTTATAATTATTACATACATACATTAATCACGCCAGGTCCCTAACGGGGTAGGCAGAAAGTACCGATTGTCAAATATCTCTGTCCTTGCAAACCTAAATAATAATAAAATATTTATAATAAAATAAAATAACATAATTATAATTATTAATCGGTTTATCTACTATTGGATCTATTCCAAACTCCGAGTTTTCACTTCAATTCTTTTCTAATATGCCAGTTTATTTGGCGATTTTTTTGTGATTTTTTGTTCATATTTTGATGATATTCCTGTATATAACTACTTACGCATAAACAATATTTTCTACAGGATTCTAAACAAAAGTAAGACTGAAAATGTTTCAACGACTCTATAACCAGCAATTGGTATAAGGTCGGCTGGATTTTGGATGCGTTATGCTACAAATTTAACTCTCATAAATACATTGCATACGAATACATACAAATCGTCCAAATTCTCCGGGCTTTATAGTGACTGGCACTTTGGTCGAGCGTGTGCGCGCTTATAGTTCGAACGTCCAAATCAAATCTGTTCAGATGTTTTGTGCATTGTCATCTTAAAAATACAATATGGACATAAACATTTATTAACTCGATGTAAGGACACAAATGTCCGTGGGATCAGTAAATCAACATGTAATTTATGTGGCAACTAACTGTACCCCGCGGTGCTACCCGCGTAGATTTCGATCCCGAGGGAATATTGGCATAAAAAGTACATAATATTACTTGAAAGCAATATCACTGGTCTGGTATTGTGTTTCAGTACAGCAAAGATGCGGCCAGAGTGCGTGTCTCGTTCGTCCTTTCATTAACGTATGCTTACCTGATGTGAAACAAATTCGTATCCAAAATGCGGCTAGCCTAACACGCTCGCTAAAATTGTCCGTTGTGTTATAATGTGATAATCGAGAAGTAAATATATTTATAGGGATGGTTGTTGATATAGAATTTCTTAAAATTAATTCTTTATTTGCCTACGGTATTTTGAAATAATTACTTGGTCCTTAAAATATGTTTCTAGGTGATCAACTGAAGAAGGAGTTATGTTTTAGTGAAACATTAGTTATCAGTTGTGGCCATCGGATAGGGGATATATGTGAAGAGTCATCAGAATCTGAATGGTCTTGTACGGATAGTGGTGATAGTGAAAGATCAGAAAAACCCAAAGAAGACACGCATTTTAACATTAAAGTTCCCGATAAAGAAATAGTTACTAAACCTAATATTGAAGAGGATGAAAATGATTTTCATTTCTTTTTCTTCGCCGATTGTAGTAAGCCACAGCAACCCAATGATAGCACAGCTAGTGTTATTTTAGTAAATGGCGTTCCAATAATTAACCCTGCAGCAAAGCTTCCGGATGTTTGTGATTGTAAGAAAGATAAACAAGGAAAATGCGAATGTTTTACTAAATTACCTTGCCATTGTGGTGCGAAAGCGGTCGAGGAATGCAAGTGTCTTCAGGTAGAGAACGTTTGCTTATGTCACGACGGTACTCCATGGCCGTACTGTACATGTAAACCAGACGACGTATGCGTGTGTCTTCCAGATTGTAAGCCTCGACCTGTATGCACATGTGCAGAAGTTAATAAGCCATGTTTATGCCATCCTGGAAAATTTCCGTGCCCTGTATGTACGTGCGAATGTAAACCTAAATTTATTGAAGAAAACAAATGTGACGAGATTGCTGAAGAGAGTGTAAATGATGGGATAACATCTGAAAAACGTGAACCATGCAGCTGTCAAGTACAAGAACCAAAAGAGATTTGTACTTGTCTTAAGAGTGAGGAATGTATATGTCCAGCAGACGCATGTATATGTGGTGTTCAAAGAACTTGTATTTGTGAGGCTGTTGATGGACAAGAGCCTATATGTAAAGAGGATGATTCTAAGTCAATTTGTAGTTGCCCTGCTGAGAAAGAATGTACGTGTTTTGAAAAATCTCCAAAAGATTGTCAATGCTTTCCTCAGAAAACTCTATGCACTTGTGGCGATCCTGACGATTGTAAATGTTTTAAAGTATGCGAATGTACTGCACCTTGCCTCTGTGATACTGCGCCAAAACAAAAAGAAGATATATGTACGTGCTTAGATAAAAAGGTGCAGCCTTTAAATGAAGTAACATGCACGTGTCCTCGCAAGCAAACAGATCAAAAACTTAAAAAAACGAGAGCTGGGAAGCACGGTTATCGTTGGTGTCACGATGTTGACCCGCGGCATACCTATTTTGATTTTGCATATGGAAGGCATGACAAATTATCATATAAATATCAAGAGGAAGAGAAAATGAAGATTCTAGGTTTACACGAGGAGAGTGAAAGAGAAGATACGTGTCCCGTTCACACTGTGAAAGCACCAGAATATCTTAAAAAAGTTCAGAAAACATCTTTAGATTGTTGCAGTGCAGTAGGAGGTATTTTATTAAGACCAATTTTAAAAATAAACTCCTGGAATCACCTATCTCATATGAGCGCAATGTTATGAATACTTTTTGTAATGATATAAGCTATAATTTTATATTATTGCTTTAGGTTAGTAACGGAAAAAATGTATCGAATTGAGATTAGCGTGTAAGCGTACCTATATATGTAATATAAATAGATATATACATACAATTAAATGCATTTTAGTATATAAGTGAATTATAAGTTATAAATAAGAAAATGTTGGTGTTCAGGTATATGTATTAGCGTTGAAACTCTTGGTGAAGATAAAGATAAGTTCCTTGTTCAAGTCGTGTCCCACTCATCTAAAGAAGGGACTAAAACAGGTTCTAAGCTTGTAAGCATTTTGGATTGTCATCTGCACACATTAGAAGAAAATAGGTCTGAGTAAGTTATAGAACTTATAATTAATACTCAATTTATATGCCTGTTTATCATTATCAGTGTCATTTTTAGAGACGGACCCACCTTTGGCGTTACTAATCACTGTAAAGTTTTGTACGGCTTGCGTTTCCTGACGATAGTTCGATACGATAGTTCGTGCGATAGTATTTATTCATATACTATCGCACGTAGAAAAACATTTTTTTCATTTTAAAATTCAAAAATGTATAATGATAGTATACGAGCATTCGTACGGCACAATACAAATCATAAATAATAGATCGACTAGGAAAAATAAGTTGAGTTGGATTAAAATGTACGTTAATAAGGTCTGTTTAAAACGTAGGGAAATTTTTGCAGACACATTTCAAAAAAGAACGTAACTAAAGAGCATCGGAGTTACATGACAATCTGTGAAAGCGGCTATTACAATAAAGTCAGCCGTATTTGTGGGGAGCGTCATTTCGTAAAGCGATTTTATCATTCTTTTGAAGCTTCCCATAACTTTTTACTGGAAGGTGCAAACGTTGTACTTTTGCGGTATTTTGCTCTACGTCGACATAAGGGTAATGTTAAGACTGATACTGTTCTCATGGATGGGACGATTTGTGAAAGTGTTTACGTAAGTTGCGTCACCCTACTTTTAACATTCCGATATTACGATAGAAGATCCAAAGTGGAAGTATCACCGCATCGTCCTTTAAGTGGTGTCAGATAGCACTTAGCCCCTTATAATATTGGATATGGCTATGGTAGTAATAACTACTTTATAGGAGTATCAGACGGCATAAACTCCTTTCTATACAATATTTTCCTAAAATGAATAATGAATAATAATTTTCTTGTACATAATCAACGTTAAAATAAATAGTACAAAATGTAATAAAAATATTTCTACGTAAGTTCTTCTGAGTTGATGGTGAGTATACGGGCACGCATGCTTCCAATATTATGCATTTATATCGTAATGTAGGGATTGCCTTTCCAACTGATTTTAAGTGGTTACTGCAGCCCGCTGCCAGCGCTATAATAAGTTCTAAAGCACCAACGTCCCAATCCTATCTCAAGGTTAATGAACTCACAGTTGAAGTATTGTGTGGTAACGCCTAACTGAATTCGTTCTGACTACAGTATTTTGTTATTTAGCTTTTGATTATTCCAATTTTTCTGTACACTTTGAGACACAGTTCGTCTGATGAAAAAAATACCAACGTATTACAAGTCTGAAGCACAAAGCTCATCATTATAGTTACATAAAAAGCAGCTCAATATCGCATCCACGATGATTAATTAACGCAGAAACTATTAATTACCAGTGCCTTTTATTTCTGTTGCATTTGCAGGTTTGTCCTGGCGTTAGCCAGGCTATTGTGAACGGAAAGCCGATGTTCGTTGTAAAGGTTGAGCGGCATATTATAGAGCCTTCCGGATTCATTCATCAAACAATGACGGTCCTCAGTCTTAGAGGTATAATGCCTGCACTAGTTACGTATTTTAATTGAAAGCTGTAAAGCCATTTGCAGTCTTGATTATACTTAAGGACTTTTAATTCTGTCCTTTTTTATATACTGTGTGATGAAAGTTTTATGGAAGGTACGTTATGAATTGGGGAAGCGTTTTACTATTCTTGTATTATGCATATGATTTTACGGTATTCTGGTCAATTATTCATTTTCGTAAATTTCGTTCTAATTTCGAGTACTAATTTACTAAGTAAATAATTCATAAACCGTGCTTGAATTATTAGTAATTTGGAACTTATTGTATCGGTTTTTATTAGATTCGATTTAGTATGATTATGAAAAGATATTCAATGTTGAACAATCTTTAAAGGTTACATGATCAGCCACGAATGGGCAGATAATTGTTATATTTTTCATCTTAACCCTTTACTGCGGGTCGTTCCCGAAAAAGATGAAATAGAAAAACATGAACCGTTACGTGAGAAATGGCGCGAGGATCTGCAATTAATGTCAGATTACTTAGACTTCAAGGTACGTATATATGCATATGCGAAACATTTATGGAATTCATTGTTGGTAACACATTACACTTAGATTATATTTGACTGTGAATACTACAGGCATATGCTTTGTTACCTTAGATGCGTAAATAGTATTTTTTAATAGTATTGTAAAAAGTCTACACAAAAATTATTTATTTATTTACTTAAAAAAATAGTAATTTATAGATTTTATTAAAAAATACTCTGTTTTCATTTATTTAACTAGATAATATTTTATTCGTTTTCTTTAATTATAATATTCTTTCAATTACCGACAATTTTGATGTTTACTTCAGCCGGGCGGTCCAAGAATGTTTTATGATTAATATAGTTTTATATTTGCAATGAAACATATTCTTACGGTAAAAATGCCAAATATCATATAATATATCATCGTATCATCATCTGGTATCACCATATCACTTTATGTCAAATCTAAGTTTTTTTGTATAAGTTTTGGCGAATTATTCTTAGATTTTTCGTTTGGGAATGAAAGATTAATCAATCGTAGAAATATCCTATATCTTGATCCCAATAATAAGAAATGATCATCATAGGTATTGCTTCATAATGTATAGGTATGAGTATTGTTAAGATAAAAATTGCCTACAAAAAGCAGGTAATATTGATTTCACTATCGTATGTTGTAGAGTGCCAGATCATCTGAAGGTGCAAGGTACGTTAGCGAAAACGGAGAGCTGACTGCCACCATCCGTGACTATCTCCAAACGTTACTACTGTTACGTCCGCACGATGCTCTTCACTTCACAAGACATTACTTTGAGTCGGCGCTATCGGCTTTAGACTTACCACACGACGATTACTTTGACCCTTGCATGAAGCAAGTTAGGTACTTTTTTTTTGAGGAATAAACTATGTAATTTTAGCTTCTATCCTATCATAACTTTTAGCTAGATTTTCTTTGCGGAATGCTTTATGTTATTTAGAGGGACCAATATCAAACTTTTACTTTTAGCTAAAATATTTTGAGTAGGATGTCTGACCCTATGTCTATTTTTGGCCAACACTTTTAAAACATAAATTTTCTATTAAATTGTTAATTTTTTTACTAATTAACATTAAATACAATAAAACCTGAAAAAGCAAGTTTTTATTTCGCAACAAACAACTTCGCTAACTTCACAGACGCGCAAGGTACCTATTGCAAAGCCATAAGTTGATGTTCATGTTACGAAAGTTTCATTTCAATCTGGCTAGTTGGTTTTACGTGAAAATTTTACAAACATGCTATTAAACCTTCGCTCTGTAGAATAGCGACTAGACGTCTTGATTACACTGGATTTATTTCTTTTTACTGGTTTCACAATAAACTCGTAACTAGATACTTACGCTCTAGATATGTACGATATTTTTCCATTCTTTCAAAGTTCAATGTATCCAAAACTAATGTGGGTCTTGGTTAATTTCGAAATGAAATATAATTTTTATTTTAAGTAACATTTTAAGATATCATTTCATGACATTCATTAACATTATTATTAAGTACTAGCGACTCGCCCCGGCTCGGCACGGGTGCAATTAAATAAAAAAAAAAACTGCTTGAATTACGTTATGTAAACTTTTTTTAGACGATGTGTTCTATAGACGCGTAGTATATTATGTTGTGCTATCGTGAATAGTTTTAGCAGCACACGCGATCTATTTTATTTTTTAGGTGTTTTATTTACACTATGGGTGATAATATTGGAGTCGTACTACTAATACCTATTGTTTTTTTGTTAAATAAAATACAGTCTATGTCACACAGTAATAACGTAACATTCTACTGGTGAAAGACTATTTAAAATCGGATGAGTAGTTTTTTCATATTATCTCCTACATACAAATTTACTCACAAACATTATTTTTTTATAATATTAGCGTAGATTATAACTTTAAGTTCACGATTTAAAAAAAAATGAAAACGAATCAGTTTGTACTTAGTCTGGTTGTGTATATAGCTTCAGTATAATATGTTGTGTATCTTCAGGCTTTGTTGTGTATCGTGTTATTTTCAAGGCGTTCATATTAAAATATTAGTGTGAGTTTCTTCGTAAATATAAGTCTGTCTTTTAATGTTAGCATCTTACAGTTTACTTACCTATGAATTTGAATGATTGTTTAATCGTTTCATATAGGTACATCGTCGATTTGAAAGGCAATTTAAAATAATATTCCCATTTTCCTCACTCTTGTCCTTTGTAATCGTCAGAAATATTTGACATAGCGTTCCGCTGTTTTCGTAATGAGTTTTTGTATGACAGCAATAAAAGTTAATTGAAAATTGTGTTCCGCTCACAGGACCGGTCCTAACCCTTGTAATATAATAAATGTAATATAATATAGGTAGGTATATTCAAATATTTTAATGAAAAATTTTAGTACTCCGCATGTTGGCAAGTATTCTACATTTTTTAAAAGTTGGATGGTAAAAAAAATATTGACCAATATTGTAAACGATCATCAATTGTTAAATAGGTATGTGTTATCTGTAACATCAATAATATTAACCGCTAAATATCATTCAACTTTTAGCATATTACTTCCTCAATTTTCTAAATGTTGGTATCTATAATATACACCGACATGAATATATAGATACGTCTAAATAGATGTGATTTCACATTGAAATGGAAATGTCTCACGCAGAAGACAATTTCCGAGGTCTTTGGTCAATCTCCTCTCTATTTGCATCAAGTGATGACTTTGCGTTGTTCTAAATGTTAATTCGTAAAGCGGGGTCATTCTCGCCGTAACTGGAATGCAATAATTGGAAACGAAGAACCTAGTTATAGCTTAGCGATTTAAATAAACGATTTATTATTTACTTATCATAAATATAGTATTAGTGTCATATAGATCAATGATCCTATAAATTTAGTTATTTTTTATAAACGTATTTCTATAAATGACCAAATAGGTCGGATACTGGTTGACGGAGGAGTCAAGAGCCTCCGAAACCGGCGTGTATGCATGAAGAGAGTGATGAATGTAAAGGAAGCGCGTCAGGTTTGCAAGGACACAAATATTTGGCACTCGGTGCCTGCTGCCTACCCCGTTGGGGACCTGACGTGATGTTATGTGTATGAAAGTAATAAGTTGAGACATACTCGTATTTAGTTTTATTTTAATCTCCTTTTGACTGCCTCGTTGGTCGTGCGGTTGCTAGCGCGACTGCCGATCGGGAGGTCCTGAGTTCGAATCCCAGGTTGGGTACTGCTGGATTTTTCTAATTTAGAATTTCTAGTAGTGACTCAGAGTCTGGATATGTGCCCGGTGCATGTCAATAGGCTCACCACCTATTCCATTGTAGGACTTAAACGTAACTGGTAAAATGTGGGGGTGTATACTACACTCCTCTGCCTACCCCTTCGGGGATTACAGGCGTGATGTTACGTCGTTTAATCTCCCTTTCGTTATTTTGCAATCATCTGGAGTAATTCTAAATACCAAACTACAAATGGTTTTGTGAATGCAATGGCAGGGAGTACCCGCCACTTGGTGCCGCCACGTGGCTCCCGCAAATTATCGCAGCGCGCTCTTAGTATGTAGCCCGTCGTACGTAGCACTTCGTACGTAGCCCGTCGGCCGTAGACCGTACTCCGTAGCCCGAAGTACGTAGGACGCAGTACGTAGTCCGTAGTACGTAGCCCGTAGTACGTAACTCGTGGTTCGTAACTCGTAGTTCGTAGTACGTAGATCGTAGTAAGCAGCATGTAGCTCTAGCGATGCACTTCTGCGGCGGACTGAACCACTCATACTGTACATATGAATGTATAAATGTTATTTAATTATACACAAAAATAGCATATTTAAACTTCAATAATGACAGGTTTTGGACATGGCGTATATTTGATTTTATAATTTCATTTTAAATAAATAGATTTAAGTTCACTAGCGGTGCTGCAATTTTGTTCTTATGCATGCATTATTACATTATTTCTGCATTATTTCAGTGGTCTATGTGAATTATTTTAATGAGAACTTATCATACATGCATACATCAATGAAACATTTCAAATACTTTGTGTCTTTATTTTGCAGCTCAGTTTTTGATATTCTTTAACTTATGTGTAAAAATGTGTGTGTGTCAGCTCCGACGCACGACGGGAGTTTACCGTTAAGAACGATAATCACTACATAGTATAAAACAAAGTCGCTTTTTTTTGTCATTTACTTTTTACGACAAAAGAAATGGCTAATTTTCTAAGCGATTTTAACCAATACAGCATTAATCCTTATCCAATGAAATCCTTATTGTTGATTTAATATAGATCAATATGGCCCTTTCCAGCATATGATTAAAATGAATATTTTCGAAGATATTAC
>DWUN01002550.1:0-13641 GCA_018249975.1 Passova gellias | reverse complement strand
GGTCCCGAACGGGGTAGGCAGAAAGCACCGAGTGCCAAATATCTCTGTCCTTGCAAACCTGACGCGCTTCGTCTACAAAATGTTTAAATGTTTTTGTAATGTTCAAATTAAAATTGTTTTATTCATTACTAGCTTTTGCCCGCGACTTCGTCCGCGTGGAATGGTGACTTTGGGCAGTATTTGGAGTATTTCAAAATAAATTATAGCCTGTATATTGCCGAGCACTAATGCTTATATAACAAATAAAGTTTCATCGAAATTCGTCCAGTAGTTTTTGCGAGAAAACCGGACAACAGACAGACAGGCAAAAATTTCAAAATGTTTTTGTTTTAGCTTGCTTTACTTATACGAAGACCCCTAGGTTTATTTTTTTTAGTTTTTATTCAATGGACAGAATTGAACTCTTTGACAGTTTTATTATATGTATAGATAGATATAGATAAGGCACATACATACACTCAATGAAGGTCACATTTTAGTCATCTTATTACCGCTTTATGTGCCCTTCAGGCTATAGCGGACGGGGAGAAAAAATCCGGTGAAAAAAAAAACTTCCAGCACTCTATTAAATAACAAAAAATATGAATGACACTAGCCACGTTGCAGTATGGCTTTAAAAACTAATATTGTATGCTTACAACCTTTTTTAAAATGTGGAATTGATAATGGATACCTGTTATTCTAGACCATGTCAAGTAGCTGATCAAAGATAATTCATATTATTGTGTAATACGTAAATCATTTTTGTAAATCACTAGCCCTTATCCACGGTGTAGCCCCGTAACTCTCTCCATACCGAATCATCAATACCGTTGTTCATTTTTGACTTGAAAGAAGGACAAACACACACTTTCACATTTATAATATTTGTATAAATATCCAAGAAGACGTAAAAGAAGCTTCATGGGTATACAATTATTGCAATTATTTACGAAATTCCTATTGTGTCACGCGAATGGAGTATTACTAATATTTTCTTTGTTTCATTTAATGAGATTAATCTTTCTGACACACGGGTCAATGACCAGAGGTAGCCAGCAGCGGGGCGGGGTGGGGTGGGGTTTGGGGGGTGGTTTAGGTCTATAGAATGTTATCTCAGTTACTCCATTATAAAACACTTACCTCAGCAAGGGTTATTCCGTCATCTCAATCTCGGTGTTTACTCACCTAGAACAGAAAGAGTAATTAATTATGTAATTATTATTAATAACTTATTATTACACCATTAATTGACTATTTAAAAGGATTTGTTGAAAAATATTAAAAGAAGACAATGTTCTTGTGTGTTCTCTCGTCTATGTATGTATTTCAATTTGCTTTTTCAATTACATATATTTGCGTATAAAAACTTTAATGAAACATTTAGAATCGAGATATTAACACTGTCTTAACATTAACACCGAAAAAAAAAAAAAAAAAAAATGTTGTTCAATCCAAATATTATCTTAAAAATTAAAACGGCATTTACCGGTTTATTTAATACCCATTGTGCATGGAAATGTCTGAGCTGATAGTATTTTAGAACTTAATTTACATTCGTATTTTTCCGATACTCTTGATATAATTGTTCACAAAACCCGGATAATATACTATTTTATCGTGTGCGGTGAATACTTTTCTTTCTAAACATTCTTATCGATACGTATCTATTTATTTATTGCAACCTAAGGGCGGACTTAATGCCGGTTGTCGAGAATCGAGAATTATTAACCAAGATCAATCTAGGGCCAAGGATCTGTAAACACCTAACAGACGATAGCTTGCTAAGAACCTTTCGCCAGCGACATACCATTAACTCGGCAACCTTTTGACATTATTCTCGGATAAAATGTCACCCCTTATCGAACTAATTAAACTTCATCGCTCTCGTCCTACATGTATATTTAAACTAATCAACGACTCGCTAGATGGCGTTGGCGGCAGATAAACCATTGTACCGAAGCCATTGTACAGCAACCAGTATAAAATGAACCGCCACCCAGTCAACTTTTGAATTAACGTTGCGGGAAACATTTAACGGGAGTGTTTGAAGCGGTCTCGGTGAACTGGTGACTTCTGAATAGACCTACGATAACTGAACGTTTGTATCGAAGCCTACAGCAACGGTAACTGGCAGGTGAGATATTGTAGATTACTGCTCTTACTAGAGCAACTTCGATTTATTTTCAGTTTGGTTGGTAGTTTGAAACTTAGTACAGTAATAGTTGTAACGTTATAACATGATAGGATATATAAGGCTTTTTTATTCATTTTTATCTATTCATAAAGTTCAACGTCCGGTGTACGATTTTAATATTTCCTCTTCTAAGCGGCTTGACCGATTCTGATGAGAATTTGTGTTGTGAACATATAATGTTACCTTCATTATTTTACTGCTTAGCTACCGTTGGATCCGGTAATTGGATCAGTTATAAAGATCCTTTTTTTTAATTAAAAAATAATAATGTTCATTGATATCAGATTAATGTTCCGTTTTAATTTCCAGCGAAACATTTTTAAAAACGTCTTTTGACATCCTGACATGCAAGTATTTCCTAACTGAAACTCCTTCCTAATTGATAGTGGAAGCTAGTTATAAATAAAACACCCATAAAATATCCGGCATTTTGTAATTGAAAGGGTTATTTTTAATCAAAAGCAATGAATGAATGGATTTGAGTTAAACATTCGCGTTTAATTACGAATTTCCGGCACAATGAAGCCGTGATTCGGATTAAGCAAACAAATATTGGTCGAACACAGCGGTAGGGCTATGTGTATAGGACGACTGATTACCGATTGCGTGCCGATTGCATTTTACCGTTAAACTACTAGAAATAAGGTACAATGTTGCATTGTTTGAAGTTTTTGCTTGATTTCTGTAACACACTGACTGTTCTCATTATTTATGATAGTGGAAAGCGGATTTATGTTACATTGACATGACTTCCGTTTAGTTTTTTTTTTAATGTATATAAAATGATTAATATTGAATCAAATGTGTATTTAACATGTATAAATAAATTATGTCATTAATTAAGCTAGTTTTTGACCGGCTTCAAAAAGGAGGAGAAAGTCAATTCGTCTGTATTTTTTCTTTTTTTTACAATAGTTCTTAATTTGGTACAAAACGTAAGTTCACGTTTGCTGCATACTCTGCTTAATACAAACGCTTTCTTTCTTTCTTTCTTACAATCTGACCACCCCTTATCGTGGTGGTAAATATGCAGGTATAGGTTATTGAATAACTCATCTGTAACTCATCGATTATTAATAACAAGACTTTAAATTATCCAGAACCTCGCAATAATCAACATCAAATTCAAAATTACCTACAAAATTTTTCTATAACAATGAAATGAGTTAAAATCTCTTTAAATATGCGTCAACCTACTGCGTAATAGTAGCGTTTTAATAAGAGCTTTATACCGCGAATTATGACAGACATAAAAGAAATTTAATTGTTATAACGTCAATAACTCGCTAAGCCGTCATTAACAAATGGTTAATTAGTCAAATGGTTACCAACCTCCGAAAGTGGCAATTTGCGTAATGACATCTTAAAATCGTTGATTAAATGCTAAGTTTTTAAATCGCATAATTTTATACTATTATGGAAACTAATGGACA
Organism: Passova gellias; assembly: GCA_018249975.1. Taxonomy (NCBI): domain Eukaryota; kingdom Metazoa; phylum Arthropoda; class Insecta; order Lepidoptera; family Hesperiidae; genus Passova; species Passova gellias. The sequence goes on along the minus strand of DWUN01002550.1, from coordinate 10,032 downwards.
CATAAAATCAGTCGTAAATCCTCTTTAGCTGCCTAAGTGTAAATTGTTTGTTTTTTGTTCATAATTATATTAAAAAAGAAAACAGTTGTGCAATTGACTCATTTGTCATATTCAAAATCTTCGTCCGTTGGCAATTTATTGAGATTTTAAAATGTTTCGTGTTAAATTAAAAACTAAATTTGGAACTCAAATTAGAAAGTACACTATTAGGGGTTTTAACTGTAAATGTTTCTTATGGTTTTGACTTAATCACACAAATTAAGACTTTTTAACACATTTTATTAATTATTGAGTTAAATATAATTTATGTAATAAATATTATTTATGTAATAAAAACGTCATTTGTTCTCAATTTGAACTACGTATTAAATTTTATTTTATTATTGAAAGTGGATATTGTTTCCGGTATAGCACGCCACTGAGTCACTAGCGCTTCATTAAATACATATGCCTAATGAATTTGGATTTTGACGTAAAACTCCGTGGTACTTTATAGAAGTTTTTCAGTGCGGAAATCTCTTTGTTTTTCGTTGTAAAGGGAAAATTAAAAATCCTACGCATTGTATGTTGAAATACAAAAAAGCCAATGTAGGTTGAGACGCGGTTTTTAATAATAGCTATCCACGCGTTCAACGTTTGCATTGTGTATTTACTGTGTCCGTTTGTTTACAAATAACTTTATAATAATAATAAAATCTTCGGGCAACAACAGACATAGCCATCTCGTTCCAAATTAGACGCGTCTGTAACCGGGTAGCTATCAAACTACTTATATATAAAGTACACACTAATGTACTTAAATAATTTCACTCCCAGAAATCACAGATACGAAGTAAAATAAGTCCACAGTTGCATTGCATTTCATTCATTTATTTATTCATTTATTCATTTCGTCCTATTCTTTTACTAATACACATTCGTTTTTTTTTATTACGGCATGTTTTGAAATTAATAATTTTCTTTTATTAACTTGGCTATTCATAATAAAAGTAACTCTAAAGCTAAATATTCCTTATAAGTGACATTGATTGTGGAATATCGTGAGAATTTTAATAAAAAAATATTTGTTTAAATATCAATACCCGGATACATAGGTGAAACAAAGATGGATGAATGAAGGTATTTAAATTGGGGCAATAGCCCTAAGTGTTAATATGTGATGCGTCTAGGATGTAAGGAGCTTGCTTAGTTAGCGCCTATTACCGTTTTTGACCGCAAACTATGTATTATATTTTTGTATGTATGACCACGCATAACTCTTTACAGAGTACTCCGATTTCGATAATTCTTATTTTATCGGAAAGGGTATATTGCGAAGTTGGCCGTGTAACCATTAAAAAAAAATTGTTCCTAAATTTTTCAACGGTTTAAGTTTTTTGTTAAAAAGTCTTATTACCAACAGATCCTAGACAAGGTAAAGCCAGCAAAAGGCTTGAAAAAGAGATTATTCTCAAAGAATAAAATGAAAAGCGTAGCATTTCTACACTCCTCTGCCGAGAACAGAACAGCGTATTCCATGAAGCGTGGCAGAAGTACGCCTTGTGAAATCGCTTTAAATAATCATACGTTTATCAAGATTAACTCAGTCAAACGCAAGCCTATTGCAAAATAAAAAAATACGAAGCCTATTATCGAAAGTGTATTTGAGAAATCCGTTTAATCATCCCGTCTTCCTTGTACTTCTTCCCGTCGCTTCCTCAATACTGGAGGTCATGCCCCCATGTAACTTTTTCCCGGAACGTTATGACGTCATTGGAGGCGGTTATGCGCTGGGTGTAGCCTCCTAAGGCTTTCGAGTGTAGTTTAAATTTGTTTCGAACATCACCCTTATTAGATATAAATATTTTTTAAATATCAGTTTATTATTATTATTATTGGACCACTGCTGCACCGAGTCTCTTATAGTGAGCCCTGACTGGCCAAGTGCGGATTGGTAGACTTCACACACCTCTGAAAATATTATGTACTCTATAACATCTGTAAGTTGTGCAGGTTTCCTCACGATGTTTTCCTTCACCGTTATAGCGAGTGATATATCAAAGTTCAATTGTAAAACGCACGTAACAAATTAAATGTGCGTGCCAGGATCGAACCCAGACCAACAGCAGTAGAAGCCCGAATTACAAACCACTAGACTACCACTACATTATTATACACAGTTTATTATAACAATCACCATCATTCGACAATTCGACATCCGCAAACAAATGAATTCATTACTAGAGCGACAACTTCTAAGAGAAATTGACCATTTCGATGCCAGGATCACCCTTCTAAGAACATGTCTACAGACATTAAAATTGAGCTTAAGTTACGATGTGCAAAATATTTGGTCTGGTGTACTCTTAGGGCATCGTGGACGTTAAAATGCGGTACGTACCCTTTAAGGAGGTCAATCGCATTGCCATTGTACGGAATGCAATTGACCTCATAACATCACTTAATGTCCTATGCCGAATATTTATGACCTTTACGAGGAATACATCGTTTTTTTTCATATATGTATTACTTAATTATTCCACTTTCACAGGCATCGGCATTAGCGCTAATATTTAACACGTCAAAATTGACGTAAACTGTCGTAATCTTTAGTAAAGAAAACTTTTACACTAAGAAATATTTTTGAAATATTTTACGTAAATTCGAAAATCGTAACAATAGACGTTGAAACAAGTTTTAGATCAAAACATACGAGTATATTGGCAGTCCGTTCTACTTTAGAGATAGGAATCCGTACTAAATATAATGCGAAAGTAATTCTGTCCGTCTGTTACGCTTTCGCGGCCGAACCGTTTCGCCGATTGCAATGGAATTTGGTATGGGGATAGTTTGAAATCTGCGAATGAACATAGTGTATTTTTTATCGCGATATACCCACGTTATTCAAAACTAAGCGGGTAACACCGCGGGGCACACCTAGTCAGATATAAAGCAGAGTTATTTTTGCAACAGCTGTAAACTATATTTGTGTGCTGAGTACAAGTAATTTGTTTTAGAACATCGTTTAACTACTTATATATTTATAAATGAATATACATATATATTTGTTTATCAGAATGGTTACTATAGCAGGCTTTGTTTAAAACTGACATTCTTCTGCGTGAGTTATCCCAAGAAATTATTACTATTATCATTAATTATTGCATCGAAATACTTCTCGAATGTTTCATACAATTCCGTAATTGTTACAATTATTATTCGATAAATGCCGAGACCGTGAGGTTCTTTGTCTTTTTTATACAAATCGGGGTCCACGGCGGTGACCTCTGACATTTCGCGGGGTTACCAGGTCGCTCGCACGGAGCCGCTTTCGTAAGAGGGCGTGGCCTGTCTTCGATAGGGTTGCGAAAATTATTCATAATATTCAAGCAATGGAATAAACAACTTAGCGTCCGTGGATATTTATAGAACTATGAGATTTGGTTGGATTACATACACACATACATAACATCACACCAGATCCCAACGGGGTAGGCAGAAGGCACCGAGTGCCACATATCTCTGTCCTTGCAAACCTGACTCGCTTCGTCTACATTCATCACTCTCTTCATGCCGGTTTCGGAGGCTCTTGACTCCTCCGTCAACGAGTATCCGACCTATTTGGTCGAGATAGGACAGTCTAGGATTAATTCCAAATTCCAAATTAGGTAGAACGCAACTTCTTAGGTTTTAATAAAATTTATAGGGTATTTAGAGAAGTATTTTTTTTCTTTCTTATATTATAATTGGACTACATTTTGCAAAATCAAAGGTGCCTACCGGGATTTAAGTTTAGTCTTCGAATTCAAAAGCTGAAGTTCAAACCACAAGACTATAGCGGTTTGTTTGTAGGTAATTGGTTTATATAATTTTTATGTAAGTTTATACTACAACCCATTAATTCACAAGAGAAGTTTTTACGCGGCAGTCATATTTTTTCACCTATCACATAGATCTATTGACTTGCTAATCTCGCTAAATTCCATCGGTCACAATTTCGCGACTTGGAAGAGGTATTAAAAAAAAATAATAATAATAACTGGGAACAATTCCACACGCGGCTATCAGATTCCATATTAGGCAATTGAATGCCTGTGTTATGGTAACCGGACAGCTGATAAACATACATACATACATAGAATTTAATACTTGCACAGATATTTTTAAGACCAGACACGGAATAAACAAATGTGCTCAACACACAAATGTTTGTCCTGGGCGGGAATCGAACCCACGACCTCCGTCTTCGCAGTCAGGGTCTCTAACCAGTCGATCACTAGGTCAGTCGACGTATAGTTATGCAACTCTGCAGGACTATTGGACCAGGACCTTTGATAGAATAAACCATGTTTTGTATAACGTACCGTGTAAGGAAATAGTAGGTAGGACAGACAATAAAGGAACATCCTCATCGGAATCGACGAAAACCGTACAGTTATTTCATAGGAGATAAATCTATATCTATACATATAATAAAACCGTAGAAGATTTCAATTCTGTACATTGAATAAAAACTAAAAAACATACGCCTAGGGGTCTTCATACAGGTGACACAAGTCGAAGAAGAACATTATAAAATTTTTTATCTCTCTGTCTTTTGTACGGCTTTCACGCAAAAACTACTGGCCAGATTTCGATGAAACTTTTTTTTGTTACATAGCTATTAGACCTCGGCAACATATACATAGGTTATAATTTATTTTGAAATACTCCAAATGTTGCTCAAAGTCACTATTCCACGCGGACGAAGTCGCGGGCAAAGGCTAGTAAATAATGAGTCCCTCGATCAAATTCAAAACTATTTTTAGATGTTTACATATTTTGTGTTAATTGCTGGTAGTGTAAAGCAATTACTAATCGAGCTTTGACTATTAAATATAATATTGAGAGGTTATTTACTGTCGCAAATTACAGGACGCGTAAGGCTATCCTAACTTGATATTCAAACCTTCGCTCTTAAGGCTTATTCGTAGCGCTGAAGGTCAAATTTTATATCCTTGACATCGGACCTTGATAGTAAATAGATTGTTATTTTGATTACTTCAATATTTATTTATTATTCAGGAATGACACGTGATATGAATAGATTATTAATTTTCAGAATGAATAATTCTAAATGTACCTAAGTAATAATTTAATATTCGTGATGAGTTTATTTATTTAAAGATACATTTGAGAGTTATGAGTTGTGAGCTGATTTTATACAATACTAGCTGACCCGGCAAACGTTGTTCTGCTATATAAATTACAACAGTATTTCTCTACTATATAATCTATGTTATTATACATATAAACCTTCCTCTTGAATCACTCTATTTATTAAAAAACACCGCGTCAAAATCCGTTGCATAGTTTTAAAGATTTAAGCATATATAGGGACAGACAGAAGAAAGTTTTATACTATGTAGTGATATGAAACTAAATAACTTTTACAAAAGGTTTTTTTAGGACGGGTGCATTTAATTTAAGCTGAAATTCATTTAATAAATGCGACTTACAAGTATTCGTTTTTATAATATAAAAATCCATAAACTTAAGTTTTTTTAAATTTTAGTTTACTTAGTAATATTTCTGGGCTTGAAAGCTAACCAACGTTTTGGAGCATACTACATTCCGTTGCTCTATTAGTATGGATTCGCAGAGATAATAATAAGATACGTAGACAAGGTTTTGGAAAATATTTATTGATTAGGAACAAATATTTTTAGTCGTCAAAAGTTTAAGGCAAGTTCGTATTAACCTAACAGGCAATATATCAATAGCCTACAAAGTCTATATTGTAAATGTAATTTCTACAGAACGTATAACCTCAATATTTAATTAAACGTACAGCTATTTTTGCAAAGTATTAACGACTTAATCGTGTTAATAATAAAGTTCAATTTTCATTGTATAGCGCTACGTTAGCGTAAAGTTAAGCTATATACCACGCCATAGCTACGAAGCGTAGCTTGGGCCGCTACGGCGTGCGTAGCCTTCGCCTACGAGAACCATGAATAGGAAATGAAATTGAATATGTATGTATTAATATTTGCGGAGATATAGTAATATAGGAAATGTTACATGGTTGGATAATACAATATTATACTTATATAGATACGAAAGGTTTCCAGATCATTTGAGAAGGGTAATATAAAAAAGTGATAAGTATTTGATTTAACAAAAACATGTGTCAATCACTTATTGTTATACAATTATAATAATATTGCAAATTTTAATATAATCTTTATATCATGTATAGTTTGTTGTTGGGCTGAATATTAAAAATTAAAATTAGTTTTTTCCCTTACCACTTTTAAACAACTAATAACAGAACTACCAAGTCGTCTAATTCAACTGCAGAATCACCGTATAATGATCGACAATACTTGAAAAATACGTATAGAATGGATATATGAAGAATTTACTTGCATTATGTAAAGAGAGTTAAGTCTAAATTTGTAACATATGTAAGTAGGTATGTATTTGATAAAACCGTGAAAATCCTAAAAGGAATGTATAAACCATCATTTAGTTCAAGTATTAGCAATAAACATGTTATATTACACTTGTAATATAACAATTACGTCAAAATACTATGCAGATTTCCAAAATTAGGTCACTAATAGCCAGGAATGTTTCAATAAATCTAATTTTACGCCATTGACACTTATTATTTAAAGTCTCGTTTAAGAATTGTATTTTTATGAAGAAATATTAATGTTATGTCTAAATTATAAATTAAAATATTACATTATAGCAAATCGAAACAATGTCAGTTCATATAAAGTCAACAACTTATTATACAAGTAGCGACATCTCTCGACATTTTCCTGGAACATTATCCAATCACGGAATACTATATTTAACGCATATTTTTTTCATTTTCTATGAATTAAATAACATGAAACTAGAAAATCGTTCACGATAACTTCAATACAGAACTCGGTTTAAGTATTTACAAGGATGCGACGAGGTTATAAACATAGATTATGTAAGAATTTCACGTTCTTTCAATCGGAACGTGAAACAATTCGTTTTTATATCGCAGATCACATAGGTCGGGACACGTATACGTTTAGGATGTGGTTCTTCGGTGAGTTTACAATATATATATTTGCGGACGGAAACGCGAGAGGGAGAAAAAAATACACTCAGTTGTATACGAGAGATGTTTTGGCAGGGTGTTAGTTTCTCCAAGCGCTTCGCTCGTTTTAAATATATCTTACATGCGAACAAGAATCGTTCACGGGTACTCACTGACCGATCGGAGACGCTCCCTGGGGAACGATCGAGCGGGACCGTCAACACGTCACTCGCGGCCAATCGATCGACGGACTATCTAACATGGGTCTCGCCGCCACCGAATCAATCGCAACGGACACAATAACGCGATTCTTACATAATTCCGCCCGCCATTGGCGCGTGCACGCGAAACGCGTCCCTACGCCCTCGGCGGTACGGGCTCCCGTTTTCCATATTCCATGCACAACGGCTATTTTGGAGCTGCGCCGGCGACGGTGGCGACCTTGAATAGCGAACGCACCTTTAAATTTAGCAGGTTAGCCTAGATACGGATACCGTTCGGTGTGAGTTGGATCGATGTGCTCTACTCGCATGCGCTATATCTCGACTGTTTTAAAATAGCGGCGCGGGTGTGGTGTATCGTGGTGGAGCAGGCGGGGTGTTGTGGCGCCCGACCGCGAGGTACTGTCTGTTGTCGGGCGTGGAACGGAGCGCATGCGCTCTCCCGCGACGGCTAACGATCGCCGCGGCGCGCGGGCTGGCCCGCGGCTGGTGCACGTGCTGCGAGCGCCGCTGGATCTGATGGATGGAGAGCCTCGGGCACCTCCGAAACAAACCACGAACGCAAGCACGCAGACACGCGGATTGCTATAGTTGCGAAATTGTAAAGATCTCGTTATACGTTTTCAAACGGTATTGACAGTTAATTTATGAGTGAAACTTTGATATGAGTGAATTTTGATAGTAACATTAAACTTATTTTTACATTTTACGAAGCTGGTGTAAACATTAAAGGAGCTACTTATAGAATATGCGAACTTTTAACTGTATAAAATTTTTGTTTTGTGCAAATAAATTATTCTCTTCTATTCTATTCTAGATTATTAAAATAGCAGATAGGCGAAGAAAATACCCCTTAAACACATGAAGTAAACTTGACATTAGTGGACATCGGAAAAGACCTGTAAAGTCAATTAAACTCAACCAAGTTTGATAGTAGAATAGTTAGTTCTGGCCGAATACATTTTCGTAAACAAATGCGATTTATTTATTGTTGACTAACAATAATTCAAATTCCGTAGTAAGCTTTCAGGTCACCTCAAGAAACTTAACAAATTATCTTATGGCTCTAGCAGAATTTTAACATCATCATCTCTTTTAATTCCAAATTCAATTTTCGTACTCGCCACCCTCGTTCTGTTAAAAACAATTGAGTCATAAACTGACGAGAATTAAAAAGCTTCGGTTGCATACGAAAGCTTAATATACCTTGCCTTAGGTGTTGGTAATCATAACTGGACCTTTGAATACAAGTACCTACTAAACAGCGCAGAGGGGCAGAAACACACAAATGTAAATATTGCTTAAACTTAAAACTTACAATCATTTACAATCAATTTTAATTACGTGTTTTTGTTCTAGATTGAACAATTACCAGAACACGACCATAATCGTTAATTTCATAATCACATGTCACAGAAGCCTCGGCTTCTCTCTAATAGATGGCATTACAATCGCAAAGTATTACATAGTTACTACTAGATGGCACTGGCAACGTTTAATGGTGTATATTTTCTGATTCAAGAACCGTAGGTATTTCGGATACCTCTAAATGGCGATATTAACGTATTTAACGTGAAATTTAAAGACTTCAACTGTTGTATACTGTCAGTTAACTATTAGTGTGATTTTATGTGTATTTTAGTAAGTGAAACACTAGCGCTCTCTATTGACCGAATTAGTAATCCAATGGCATTTGACATTCACATTCATGTGGTCTAATATTACATGATTACACAAATCTTTGTTAATATTATTCATTACCTAATTCATTCGTTAAAAATAATTTGCTCAAAAGATGATTTAATGTTGTTTAACACAACATCATGTACAATTTTTTAAATATTGTATCTTACAATTTCCAAATTGTATTAATATAGTAAGCAGCATTTATTAATTTAATTGCATAAAAAATTCAGTAAAAAACCTTCCCAAGAGATAACCAATCGCGTTACTGAATGATTTTGTCCTTGAAAGCAAAAATGGAGAAGGTTGTTGATACCACACAGCCATCTCTATGCATTTGTGTGAAATTTGATTGATATTGGCAGGTTATTGAACGAAAAATTTAAAGGATGTAGGTAATTTCTTATTACATACTGTTTTATATTCTCTCTTATCTGCAGCAGCAGACAGGGTTAATGATACAACTATGTAACTTCTTTTCTTTTTATTTAAATAAAAATTGCATTTACATCACGGACAATACGACACATTAAGGCATGCAATGATAACGCTAATAACAATGTTGATTTTAATAACGGTGCGAAAGGGATAGGATGCATTCGCTCTCCTTTTCACACTCGCCAATAAGATCTGGTTTAAGTCACAATGTTTATACTTTCAGGCTTGCTCGGTTTAATAAGTTAATAAAAATCATTGAATTCTGTACAAAATAGGTAACTATGCAATTTAAAAATTTAGAATATTATCGTACGTATAATTTGAAATACTCATGTTCCCAGCATTACGTACCTAAACTGATAGAAAAATAATGGACGTATTCCATTGAATTAGACATTTAAATGGTACATAAAAATACATTTCAGAATCATGTCGTATCATATGAAAAATCGACTATTTCGTCACATGAGTGAAATGAAACTTGATTTAAGAATTTGATTTAATTTTTAATATATTTGCTTACATTTGGTGTGTTATAAATAAAATCAGGCTTAATTTTCGCTACAAAAATTCAATTAAAAAATTCATGTAACATCACTTTAATTATTAATTAATTAAATTACATAAAAACTAAATCACAAATAA
>DWUN01002549.1:0-13646 GCA_018249975.1 Passova gellias | reverse complement strand
ATGAATATTAAAAAATATATTTTGTGTATAAATCTTCAATTTACTTTCATAGTAATATGATGCAGCCCTACTCGCTAATGTTCTGTACGTAAGTTCCAAACATATAATAATAGAAATATAATAACGGAAATAACTTAATAAAAAAATGAATGATGTTCTGAGAAAGTTTAGATATTTTAATTTTATTAATACGATAATTATTTCAAGCATTTATTTCTAAACTTCTTTATCTTTCTACTACAGGACGTGGGTCTTCTTTCATAATGAGATTTGAGGGCAGCATTTACAATGAGGACAGTTTTAACGCGCCTTACGGAACAATGGAGAACTCTCATTGTTTATAGTTCTTAGGGATGTCCTCCTTCACTTTATAGCCGACAATATAACATTTTAACATCGTAGATAAATTCGTACAAGTAAAGATGATTTAAATGCGATTTTAATTCTAGACTCGCAGACTAGAAGCAGAAATATTCCAAACGTTATCATTATTTGCCAAACCTTTCAATTTAAACTTTATAAGTTATTTGTGTTTAAAACCTTATAAATTATTTGCAAATCTTAAATAATAAACATACAGTAATTACTGTAACAATATCGAATAAAAAAGGTACACATTCAGGGAATAAGTGTAGCAAGCAAACAAAAGTAAGCGGGAATTTTTACGGCGCAGGAAATTGAGCTAGGCCGGATATCGCCACACGGGAGCGGCGAGCGACAGAGTAATAGCTTTGGTTAAAGGCGGCCATCGTAATTTTTTAACATTCTTTCTCGCTTTATCTCGTCCTAGATTTGCTTTGCTTATTTACTTACGATTTTATTATTTACTTTCGTGCGCTTAAGGGCTTAAATAACAAGTGTTCTGCGTGGGAATTAATGAAATGTTCTTTACCGAGTTCAATACAAACATTGTATTTTTAAATTATTCAAAACGATTTTATCATAACACTTCTCGTTACATGTGATTTTACAAGTGACTCTGTACGAACCGATTTGTAATAAGAGGTTTTACGTTAAAAGACTGACTGGAACTTAATATAGGCGAGTAATCGTAAAAGAAGCGGTCGTAACCTCGACGTGGATACAGATCGCAAATGATCCGTAAAGTTAGTGACGCCTGGTACGGTCGAAACTTAAATGAAGCTAGTGCCCAATATTCACGAGCGTTTCCATGATTTGGAGGGCACGTTAACCGGCCGGTCCCGGCTGTTGACGTTAGGTAATAATCGTGACACGTCATCTGACGCCTTAAAAAGCGGCTCAAAAAGGATCGACAGTTGAGTTGGTATGTTCCATGCTACTCTGTGCTGCTCCATGCTGCAGTATGTTTCGTGGTTTAGCGTTTGCGAAATCATTCATATCGAGCATTTTTATAGAATGCTAGATAATCGTAAAAAACATTTTATTAATAGTAATTTTCACAATTTCTTCTAATCGTGATTATGCTTTAAACTTGTATAATTGTATACGTTTGCTTTGATAATACAAAAGACCGATGTAGCTTCCTCTGTAATTATGATATCTAATACCATACTCGTATATTTTATTTTATGATATTTAAAATCAAATCATAACTTAAATCGGAACAAAATGTTGGCGTCGTTTCAATGTTATATACAAAAATGTTATCCGATATGATCCGATTTCCAATTTCAGTGCCTGGTTGTTATCTTCTCTTGCGATTGCTGGTAAATTACGACCGTCGAAGGTATCGGAAATAGAAAAATAGGTTTCAACATAATACAGAATGTTGTTATTGCACCACGGGATTACTTATGACAATATGCAAGTGAGTAGATTTACTTATGTTCGACGAGGATGTTTTATGTATGTTCGAGGTATCACAGTATTCAAATCACAAAAATAATAGACAAATTCCTCAATATTTCGGATCCCAACGTTCCTACTTCCTTGAAACTTGGGAGAAGTTGGGGTCAAACTTATAAGAGCGAGGATGAAGTAGGTGCTTACTTAATATTCAAAATGGATGGCTAGCGCCAGCTATATCTAAGAAGATAGTTCGCGCCGATGGACCGTCATGGCTCCAAGTGTACGAAGAGAAATCCCTATTCGATATCGTAAGTGAAGTTGGTTAGGACGCAAACCTGCTATAAGAAGAACCTGATGCTGGTGGCAGCAAATCGATGGGTCTTCGATAATTAATTATTTTTATGTACAAAAGTGTTCTAGTAGGTACATGTGTCATTTATACTTTAGAATGTGACTATCTTGTATACCATGATAAAATTACAACAACAACAACAACAACATAACATCACGCCAGGTCCCTAACGGGGTAGACAGAAAACCCCGAGAGCCAAATATATCTGTCCTTGCAAACCTGACGTGCATCGTCTACATTCATCACTCTCTTCATGCATACACGCCGGTTTCGGATACATACATACATGATAAAATAGTTAAATTACAATACAATAAACGCACCCAATTAGCTCTACATGCGAATAAATTGAAAACCACATCAATCGCGAGAAGACATGAATATTTTGTGGTATTTAAATTAATTTCGTTGTCATGTTCCACTGGAATAACATTTCAGTAGTACAGTCAATTGGGAAGGCTTTGCATGTATCAATTAATATAATTACAGTGACGGATGATGGTATTGATGTGGTTTTAATCAACGAGAGCGAGTAAACCAAAGGGAGCTTGAAAGACAATAGTTGTTTACCTTGACGACTATATACAATAACACACTTAGAATTAGAAGTACTGCATTCTTATATAGAACAATTTGCTTAAATTCCTCTTTGATATCTTCAGAAATTCCTTATATTTTTTTGTTGCTGTATAATAACTTCATAAAGTTAAGCAGAATCTTATTTCTTATGGGATGAGAGTAGACACATGGAAATTGGCACGCAACTTTAGTTCGATAAAGAAGATTCTCACGGAAATTTGTTACTTTTAATGTTACAAATGTAAAGAATAGTATATGCGTATATAAAAAAAAAGGTATAAAAAAAAAACTTTACTGTGTCATGTAATTTTAAACCAGTCTTCACAATATTTTACGTTAAATTTTATATCCGACTAAAAAAAGTGTTCCACGCGTGTGAAACCGCGGCAAGTAGCTGGTACTAGTATATACAAGTGCACCACAGGATTTTTGGACATTGCGATTAATGGATGTAACTTACTAAAGCTCCGATGGCGTCTATCGATTGTATATGAGCTTTTGTTGTGGTGCTGAGTACAAAAGCGGCAAACATTTCATCTTTTATAGTACGGACTTCATCACTATAAACTGCTTCCCCCGAACATTGTATCAAGCCTTTCTTTTTTAGAACGGTTGAGTAAAAGGTATGTAGAACATCGGTATCCCTGACAACCTACATTTTCGGACAATCGATATTTGAAGGTTAAAATAATTTTCTATTGTTATTCATAATAGTATATATTTCGCTTGGAAAAATAAGACTGGAAAAAGTGTACATCGTTCCTGAAATGTTAAAATATTAACCCAGTAAATATATAATTTCACTGACATCTAACTACAATTCATAAATTTAAATTCCAATCATACAAATGGCATTAAACAGTTGTCTTATTTGGACCAGCGAGTCAATAGAATTACTAAGAAGACATTCCATTAACGTCTTCGACAGAGCCATTTGCAATTAATCTCAGCTGGAAGGAATCTTTATTGAGGTTGATTAAAGTGGTTCCTGGACCATTGTCTTTTGTTGTATTGTTGCGTTATAAAAAGAAGCCATTATTTTGAAATATCTTGAAATCTAGTTTGATTTCTGCATAATATGACTCTTATTTGCATAAACTTTGATTAGTGTATAAGTTAGGAGTTCGGTGTATATGGCATTTCTACCCACTAAAACACCATAAATGAACTATCCAACGCTCTGAGAGGCACCGGTATTTCCGAGCAACGAAAGTTTTGACACACATCTCTAATTCTACAAAACTATATGCGTTTTTATCATTAGAATAATCCATGCTATGACTGTGAAGGAAAATATCGTAGTCAAAACATACAAACCTAGGAGTTTTTAATAATGAAGCGTGAACTCTACCAACCTTCCCTTAACCAGCGTGGTAAACTATGGCCGTTACTTTTTCCTTCTGAGAGAAGGAAAGTGTCCAACAACGGAACATAAAATTTTCGGTGATAAAGACAATGAATGAGGAATTTTATTATAAGTTGTTTTCGTGATAACTTTTAAATTTGGCTACAGTATAAGATCTTGGAAGCAGAAAATGGTTTAATAATTAATGATTGTCAAGACTGATGAAGTAGCATTAATAAACAAAATGTTTATTTACGATTTTATACGTAGAGACAATTTGTATTAAAACAGAAGTCAAATGTATATTTCTCGCGCTACTGTCTGAAAAACATTTCTACTTAGTGTTAGTTGGGATAGCATAAACATATAGCATAGCGCTTCTAACCTTTTAATTTACGACAATGTCAACTTTTACTATCTTCTCGACATGAACCTGCTAAACCTTCTGAGAGCACAACAATAGCTCGTTGAAGTGTGGCAACACGTCATAATGTTCTATTTATTTTTATTTCTTGATTGTCGCTGTCGTTTTTGTATTCATCTGCAGTGCTTTTAATAAACACGACAATTTCTATGGAGGTGCGTACGTTTATTTTTCACAATGATTAATAAATAAGTTTATAAAGATGAGATTTTTGGCTAAATAGTCCCTGCTTTAACTTTATTTTAACAAATTAATAAGTTTTGCTATTAATCTAGTTTTTTAAATATGAAAGTTTCTACTTATAATTTAAGAAGGCCGAGAATAAATGATTTTACTTAAAACGTCGTTCCAATAAATTTCATAAGGGACGATTTTAAGGATGTTTATTATATGGACATATTTTATGTATTTCCCTCCCGCAGGCGTTCCAGTTACGAACAAGAACGACGTGAGAGCTGTCGACGTCAAGATTGATGAATATTTACTGTATTAATTTCGCTGTCAATTCCGCATCTCGACTGAAATGTTGAGAAGATTTCTGTCAATTTCCAGATACGTAATTGAGAGAAAACGGGGCGAAAATAAAGATAAAAAAAGAAACATAGGTACCTTTAACGCGTGATTTTTATTTATTCGACATCTTGATGTATTGTTTTCACTCGATCGGAATAACGTTTGCGTGTAAGCCGAGAGGATTCTCGATGTCGCTCGTAAATCCATTGCTTGTACTTGGCTTTATTTGATTACGGCAGACCGGCGCGGCGTGGCGCAGTTTATTGCTTTACTTGTGTAACTGTCGCCCTTTTACTATCATAAAATTTTGCTTAGATGAAAATTTACAACTTTGTGATGATGGTACTTTATGAGCCAGAAGGATATGAACACTTTAATTGAAAGATAAACATCTTAGGCTCATACAATTTTTGCTCAATAGACGGCAACTGCTGATCACCATCTAATTCTGCCAAACCCAAATAGGTCAAATTCAAATTCAAAATTCAAATTGTTTTATTCCTTATAAGGTACATACATACACTCAATGATTGACGATAGATTTCGACTATATACCCTCTCATTTTTAAGGGTGTTAAGTTTCCCTAAGGTTTATACATAAATCAATCGACGCAATGTAGGTAAGAATTTTAAAGTATAATAAAGTTAAAAGAATTTTTCTTAAATACTAACTTTTCTGCATTAACCAGTATTATGTGTAATTTGATAGTTTTTGAATAATATTGATAACACTCAACGTAATACAAAGACGTAAAAGATAATGTTCTGTAAATGAAGTTTGAACTGGAAATCAATTTGTTATATCAATTGAATAAAGTATAGAATGTACACTGAACGGTTCAAATAAATTTGCTCTTTAATAATTTTACAAATAAATTGTCAATGTCCATTTAAACCGCTGACTACAGCAAGTTTTTTATAAACGCTTATATTATATGTACATGCTGACATAAAATATTTCGTAGAAATCTATGAAACCCATATTTTTTGGGCGTGAATAAATAACATTGAAGCTTTTATTCGTCCTAATCAAATAACGTTTCGACCTTCGTCAATTAAATGTAACTTTCGATTGCTTATTACTTATTCCTCGCTTCGAAAACTTCGGGGAGGTGATCTCTAATACATAACAACAATTGACTGATGTAACATACCCAATTATACTGGTCTTAATACACATCTCTTGTTTTGTTCATTTTATAAGCTTCATATTTTAACTTCATGAACTCTTACTGTAAATTAAAATATAGGTAATTGTGATATACCTAATTCTGCAAACATTTGTGAGGTTCTTGTTCGTTCTCCGTCACTGATAGACTACTGATTCAAATCAAATGTATGATATTCAAATCGCTACCTTACATAATGAAATCGTTAGCTGTTTATGAATGCGAGGAAGTAGCGTCATATAGGTACGCATTTAAAATCCTAAATGTACAGAAAATTAACAGTCTCTATGAGATTTGTACAGTTCTCCAAATCCAGGCGAAGATAATTCTATATACACTAAGATTCTCTTATTGTGCTACGAAGTACTCCGAAGATATCTCGCTCGCTAATTAATTAGAACTCAGAACAGATGGATTTGCTGGACACTCAAACGACTCATTAAATTAAGGGAATGTTTCCAACTTTTCTAGAAGAAAGCTAAGGCTTTCGCTTTTAGACAGCTGTCTATTTGGTTACAACCTTTTCTTTTATGTCACTCTTCTACGAAAATAAGAAAATGCTTAACAGTTTGTTATATACTTAAGCATCTTCCATTGATTTAGCCTTAAAAAATCCACAGATTCAATTACGGAATAATACTTATTTATTGCCGTATATTATCAATTTAAGTACTGTTTAGATCAGATATTGTATTTTAAATATTATTTAATAGATTTATTATAATTTCGCTCGAAAATAATTTTCATACTCGTTTAGGATGTGATTATATCGATATGGTTTCAGTGAACCACCAACGCTGATTATACAACCACGCTGGCTATAATAAACCTGATCGCGTGTTTCAGTGGTTTCCTCTCCCGAATTAATGGGTATCGAAATTACTACATCTACTTCATCATCAGAACGTTTTTAATCTGAGTTGAAAGAGACATTTTTTTTAAGAATAATCACATTAAAACTTCGCACAAAATCAAAATACGTATTTCACTAAATATGATAAACAGATTATGTAAAATATCGCTAGGAGATTAATAAGGAAATAAGCGATGACGGTACAGATTAACATTATTAGTAATAACCGAATCAAATCCAAAAATTTGTTTACTTCAAAATATTGAGTAAACCTCATTTTAAATGACGTTCACTGGAAATTCGTTATATAAAAACCGCGGCAGTATCAAACACTTCCTTGACAGTTCCGTTTTACGTATGTAAAATACAAAAAGTATAGTTACTTGTTATACGTTGTACATGATGATATTTTTACACAAAATTGGACGTATTTCATTTCCGTATAAAATCATTATGATTTAACCTGATACAACCTGACTGCAAAATCGGAAGTCGCGGGTTCGATTCCC
This sequence comes from Passova gellias, assembly GCA_018249975.1. Taxonomy (NCBI): domain Eukaryota; kingdom Metazoa; phylum Arthropoda; class Insecta; order Lepidoptera; family Hesperiidae; genus Passova; species Passova gellias. Next base: position 6,132 of record DWUN01002549.1, on the reverse strand, counting down.
ACCTGGGGCAAACCTTTGTGTGATGAGCACATTTGTTTGTTCTGTGTCTGATCGTAATAAAAATATGTATATGAGTATTATATCGTATTTATACATTGTATGTTTATCATCAGTCCGGTTACCATAACACAGGAATTCAATTGCCTAATTTGGAATCGGATAGCCGGGTGTGGTATTTTCCCCAGATATTATTATTATATTCCATAACGTTAGCCCAGTTTGAATGGCCAAGCGTCATGCCGTTCAGTTGCTATCTTTCGGCTATCATGTGTAAAAAAGATAGTAAATTAATAATTAATAAATACGAGTGACTTAGCAGACGCTGACTATTAAATTAAGTCTTCGTGATTTCATATCTCCGAAGTGATATTGGATGGAGCGGGAATAAATGAGAGGCAGTCCACGTAATTAATTAAATATTGCGAGAACTACTGCTAATATCACTAATATCGGTATATCTTAGTTCATTGCTGTTGCTAACACAAAGTTTTTGTGTTTCAGACTAGTTTTCTATTAAGTTACATATTTTTATAAAAAATTGTTAATTTTGCTTTAATACTATATAAATTGAATGTTCGTACTGTTATTTTCAGCTTTGAGCTCAATAACGGAACGGGAACGTCATTCTAATTTGTGTTGCCTTTTTTTTCTTCATTTCCTGGCAATAACCGAAACATAAATAACAAAATAGCCGAAATTTCTAAAAGTTTCGAAACACTGAAATTTGATTCCTAATTTTTACATTAACATTATTGATATTAGAGATTCCCTTTGAATACAAATACTTCAAAATGACTAACGTTTTATGAATAAGCCAATTCAACTCACAGTTTAAAAAAAAAATGTAATGAATTTCTTTTTTAAACCGAAGCTTTATGAATTTTTGTGGTGCGTACTGATTTCTAAACACAAGTTGGGGACTAATCTTTTGTTGTGGAAATGAAAACAGACCTTAAAAACAATCTTTGTGCGGAGGTTTTGCTCTACAGGTTGATTACACGCATTGCATATTTGGAGGGTATATCTGGAGACACGCCAGTACAAGCCACAAATGGAAGGTCTTGTGCTACAAGTCAAGTCTATATGGACATGATATCTACTTTAGCTCTTTGTTATATGGGCAGATTCATGGATTACAGACGCATGTAAACGTATAATAATATGTATGGGTAATCATAGAAAAAGCAATAACCGTACTGAGATATTGTACTGTACCGTATCGTACTTAGAGATCTATAAAAATATGTATATAATAATAAAATTGATCAGTTTCTTTACGGTCGCAAACTGACTGCCCACGTACATATAAAATATGGAGGATGAATAAGCGAGACGGACAGCCTTTGAGATTATCCGCATGGACATATTCATCAGAAAATCAGATACCCAATCTCACATCCCAATGGACATTCGCAAGAAGCCAACATCGCTCCACCAACCGTGTACTATGCAAATTACATATATAGTGTTTTAAAATAACTTCGTGAGTCAATTTTCTAATATCTGCCAGATAACTTTCTTTAAGAGTATGTTATACACAATGAGTTAAGTATTGTAAATGAATATAGAATAAATTATTTAGAGTTCATTTGTTATTGACGTTAAGGGATCCATAGCAAAGGAAAACGAGAAAAGGAGTTTAGAAAACGTTGCTCAATAAGCTACATTATGTATTAATATTTAGGACGTCTTGTCCACTTTTTCGTTTCACTTCCTACTTTATAAAAGAGTTTTTAAGCGAAAGCCTTTAACAAACCAATTAGCTGATCTGGACGTCTATTAATGCGCTTAAGCAGCTCGGACGGCGCTCAACTGTGAACAAAGTATGTAGTCGAATGAAAATCTCTAAAATTCTCCAGGTTTTTGATTAGGTGTTGTTACACGAACTATATTAGGTTGTACACACTTTTAAGTTAAAATATCACTGACTAATCATAGCGGTGAATAAAAACATCGCAAAGAGAGCTACAAATTTTATAGTTCTCTATATTGTTCTCTACAACGTGTACAGTGTATCGAACTGCACTTCGCGTGGAACTCTATGGCCGCCGTCCATATTCTGAAAGGAAAGTCGTATCAAGCAGCGGAACCGCAAAGAATTAAGGTTCACGCAGATGATGTAACATTTTTGTACATATTAACGTCTAATATGTAATAGAAGGCTATAAAACAATATAATTAGAGTCTACTCGTAGTTTATAGCCACCTTCCTTGGAAGCCGTTTGGGCCAACGTAGCGGAAAATAACCATGCGCTTCTATTTTCACACCGCATCGCTATTCGCATCAGTCTAGGCAATTCCCCCGTTCAATATGTACTTAAGCGGTTTATAAATTAACTAGAAATTGCGGCAGTACTCCTCATGTTATTGATGGGATAGCAAGAGAAGTCTCCATTTACCACCAGTATCTGATCAATCTACGAGTATATACATATATTTGATAATAATAATGTTAGAAAAAGAAATATAAATTATATGGCATATTTTGGTTGTCATATTAAAAAGAGTTAACATCTTACCAATTTTTTGCTCAATATTAATGTCATTATTTCTTTTTGTGATTATTATAACTTTTTTCAACAAACGAAATCATCATAATCCATTAAAGTAACAGAACAAAATAACTATGCCCGTAGCACAAAACTTTTTTGGTAACTATATATTATATCTAAGATCACTTTTATGATGTATTCTTCTCGACTAATTAGTAACGCGCAGTAAATTACAACTAGGAGTATAAAATGGTGCGACTAGTTTATACTCGTACATCTACTTCGGATATACGAGTATACTTGATATTCGTTGATATTCAAGAGTAGGTAGGTCAAACATATGTATTGTATAATCGAAAATACTTAATGATTCAAGAAGGACTACACATGTCTTACAAGCATGTCATATGTCAAGAAAATGTGTCACAATCACCTCGGACCCTCTTCATCACGTTTAAGTATAATTCATCTCCTAAGCTGTCAACAATTTCGCTTCCACACAAGAGACACCTCTGAATTGCATAAGGAAATGCTCGCTCATTTAGGACAATTACAAATCATTTCCTATCGCCATAAGTATCCACTGAAGGTTTATGAGTTTTCCTAAGCTATCACTCATAGGTTTAACGTTTAGGTTGCTGTAGTTTAGTTGGACAATATTCATTAATTATAATTGCGTATAAATGTATAGCAGCAGATAGCAGTGATAGCTTAGTGGTTTGAAATTCAACCTCCCACTCCGGGTGGTCTGGGTTCGATCCTGGCACGCACCTGTGATTTATTACGTGCGTTTTATAAGAACAATTTAAATGTCACTTGCTAATACGATGAAGGAAAACATCGTGAGGAAACCTGCACACTTTGAAGATTTTATAAATGATATAATATTTTCTGAGGTGTGTGAAGTCTACCAATCGGCACTTGGGCAGCGTGATGGACTATATATTGCCTATATCCCTCTCACAGAGAGGAGACCTGGTCCAGCAGTGGACCAACAAAAAAGGGTTGTACATGTCATACATACATAAATGTATAAAGGAAAAATTTTGTTTTACAGATAACAATCAATGTACAGTGAAATCCTTTTGTGTGTAATTCACTTTAGTTAGTAAGGTTCGGCGTAATTTTGTTGATTTTACGTCCCCCGTTAGTTCTAATGGCATTTTCATTCAAAGAGAAAGGCTTTAAAATTGAATTAGGCCGAGTAAAATGGGATACAGACGAGAATGTATTGCATCCGGGCTGAGCTAAATAGATTTGGTGGCCGTATTGATCCGCTCTATTCGTGGACGAGACGACTAAAAAGTTGTCTACTCTGCACTTAGCGATTCTTGCACGATAAATTTAGTCAGGTCTCTTTTGTATTTTTTCATTACTCAATTATCAAATATTCATATCATATATGTTCAGTATGTCGTTGTGTGTACGACCAGCTAGCTGTTTCATAATTATTATATTAATCACTAATTTAACGTCAAGTATTTATTTGCACAAGTATATTGTAATAATGTAAAAATATTTCATTTTCTCGCATTTCTTGGTTAAAGTTTTTAAACATTGTAATAATTAGCTCTGTTTGAAAAACATTAAAAAAAACCTTATATGAAAGACATAAAAATCTAATTGTTTAATACAAACATTTCGTCTTAATAAAGTTCTTTTTTAAATATCTACCGTAACATCAATATGTTAATAATATTATTCTATACAAAACACCTTGCTTAAGCGATTTTCGAAAACCAAAAATACAATTGAAGTTTTATGTCCACCCGCTAACATCTCACGAGCTCAGCTTGCCGGAATACGTTTAGTGTCAAAAGTATTCCAACTATCTACATAGAGATAGCGTTAAAATATAGAGTGGATTCTGGCGAAGTCGGCTTTTGGACGGCCATAAATTGTGTACTAATATTGGCGAGTAGCGCCAGGTGACGTTTTGTGCAGATACGAAGTTTCAGCATTACAATCGTAAACTTGCCGTTCTAGGCATGCAATAACTTCATGTAATGTTTATCTTTCCATGATTAATAGAATTTGTAACGAAATAAGTGATGCACTTTTTAAAATAATAGGTGGAATTATAACAAGCGCGATATTTAGACATGCTTGTCTTTTTGGATTTTGGGTGACTTTATTAATACAGAGATACTACATAACAGTAAAAGCAAAATTATCGCAGATGATTGTCCTTGACGTTTGAGATAATGTGAACTGGGTTTTATAGTAAATATTAAGCGTAAAGAAATTTTTAATGAAGTTTTTTTAATTCATTTATACATATATGAGATATTCGCATCGTAATATAATTTTATTTTATTAATTTGGTACATAAAAAACTTTAGATTTGTTAAGAATTGTTCCAATATTAGATTTTGTTCCATTCTTAGAAGTAAAACTGAAATGTAATAACAATGTACAATGAATCAAAATATAGATTGGGAAGAGGATGCAGGGCGCTCGTTCGAACGTGCCGTAATTCTTCGAATCTATCTTTACACGGTACATTCCCAACTGCGCAAATATTATTACAATGGTCTATTGAATGATCACAATGACCGCCTCCAGTTCATTTGTTTACTTTACTTACTTATTACTCAACTCGCTTAAAGGGATTTATAAATCATTTTAATTTATAAATGTAGCCGACGGAATCGTATTAGTATCTAAAATTTATCTTCCATTTTTGTATATTTAAAATAAATGTTTACATGTAATAATGTTTTTAAAATAAAAGTCCGCTTAGCGGTGTATTGAAAAACATTTTAAAATCACTTATAGCCACGTAATTTGTTTGTTGTATCGCATTGAGCTTTAGTGTCATATGCCTTCTATAAGTTGTTATCTGTTGGCGTAAATAATACATAGTTAAGATTTTTTTATTATCATATTATAAATAGAAGATTAACGGATACACATAGCCAAAACAGATCACATGTCACACAAACGTGTGACACGAGGCAACAGCGACTGTGCGTCTCTTAGGCGAAGCAAAGATAATTCATCTCCCAAGCTGTCGACAGTTTCACTTCCATGCACGCTCTGTCCCGTTGTACGAGGAAATTATCGGCTATTGTGACAATTGGGAGTAATTTCTTGCTGGCTTTAACATATTCGACTATGGCCTTTTGTTATATTACTTTTGTTTTACTACGTTCTTGAATGAATTTGCTTAACATAAAAACAAACGTCAAAGCTTTGGTGTTAGCACAGCTCTAGCTATAGGTATATTGTTTTTTTATTTTACTGATTCAGGCCGAAGCGATATATTACGGGGACAGAATTTAGCCAAAAGAAAGTAAGATGGTTACAAAATAGAGTTTATTTTAAAATATAGTATTTCTATAAATAAAACCGTCACATAGAACAGTTTGATAGAAGCACAGTAAAGCGGGAAGCGAGCCTGGGTTAAATAGATTTCGTTTGGTATCGATCGGCTCTATTCTTGAAACGCAACAAGAATAAAAAGTCTTTTACCATTTTACACGCTTCGTCCCTTCGGCCATACATTGTGAGTCTCAAAGATATTCTTTTAACACAAACGTAAACAATTCGTTGTGTTTTTGCGCTTGTTACATGCCTAGCGACAAGGAAGATCGCTGGCGTCGCAGCGGTCATTGATACACGTGTGACCCCAATATCG
>DWUN01002548.1:0-13651 GCA_018249975.1 Passova gellias | reverse complement strand
AAACCAATGTATTTTCTACAATTAAATGGAAAGTCTGTCGAAAGCAAGTAAAGTAAATATTAAATTTATCCTACTTTCATTTCTACTCGCGCATAGGCGCTCGGGATCTGAAGAACAGTATTAGTGTTCAGTGATTAGTGAGTGGTGGCTCTAACCACCAAAAGGTTTTATATCCATTTGGCTTTCCTTTAATATTATAGAGTAAAAATGTATTTCGGCTGTCTATGAGAAATAGACGTTTGTGTGAGAGAACACATTGAATGATTGTATCTTTATGGAATTTTAATGATCTGTTTGGCAATTTTGACTCGGTGATTCAATATAACAGCACACGCGCACAATGACAAGCCATATACTGTACACAGTTACTCTTTATGGCTTCCAAAAAAACCTTAAGGTTACTAAATTATTATTGCATGATTATACACGATTGACTCATTAGTAATATTATTATTTTGACTTAATGGGTCAATAAAATCAGCTTGAATTTTATGGTCTTGAAAATTTTCTGGATTGGGCCCTACATACATACTCGTGGATGCATAACTAAAATATACAAGTACCTGTATTCATTAAAGTTTTATTCCGGTGTTTTTGTTCTATGAGAGATAAGAGTTCCTTTGATTTTTAATTTGAAATATGTCAACGTATCGGAGAGCGCGCAGTCACGAGAATAGTCGGAAATATGCTGCGCGGGTTACAAAATGAAGGGTCCGCAAGGGCTTTCCAGCTGGTGAAGTTAATATTTCAACGTTAGAACGCCGCGGACGTGCGCCTTGACGCGGGTTCACGTTCCCGAAAACCGTGAGGTCTCGTGCGTGAGGAATTAGTTGTTAGAGACCGAAACTTTCCCTGGTGTCTGTTGTTGAAAGGAGAAAGGACACCTTGGAATTTTAAATGTTCCCAATCGCATTAGGTTACATTTATTATGACAAACTAAATAACTTAAATAAGTTACAGTTATAAATAATTCTGTTAGAACATCTATTGATCATAAAGATTCTTATACAAGTGTAGATGTCGATAAATTTACTGACATACCCGAATCTTTTGCTCTTTCAACATCCAACAGGCATCTTTGAAAACGGTTGATACAGCAAGGCTATAAATAAAAAAAACATACAGACGAATTGAGTACCTCCTCCTTTTTGAAGTCGGTCAAAAATAAACTAATAATTTTGACGTTTGACAAATATAAAACACCTTAATCAAGGATAGACCTGCAGATAACACGCTAACGAGAGTATAATTTGGTATAGAATTGAGGCCTTAAAAAAAGAAATGTCGCGTTATATTGGACGGCTTGTTTCGTGTATAAAACTCGACAAGCGGAACATCGATTAGGGGCGAGCAGTACGATCATCAGTCACACGCGGCGCTTGATTTATATCGTGTACGTAGCAAGCAACAATGTCCTGGATTCTTCTGAACACTGCAATATTCATAGTTACCGATGATCCGAATTCTTTTCACCGTTACGACACTGGTATATTAATATTCAAGGAATACTCACTTCAATGCCAATGTGCAAATAATTCGAGCCGGTTGCAGGTATCGTAGGTCAAGACAGAACTGCGCTGGCGAGGAAAAATCTATTGACTGTCGCCATGTGAACCAGTTGTTTTCGAAATCGTTTATTAATATCATTTAATATCCTCGCTAATGTTAATTGGTCCTTGTTTTACTTAATGAGTGCGAATAGTACGGTATCATGCGTAAAAATATTTTTCCGACATATCGAAGTGCTAGTGCAAAACTTGCATATCCTGAGCCGGTTCATCTGAATGATTCCTTTCTACGTTTGGAACCTTTGTCGAAATCAAATTAATTTTTATTTTTTGACCTAAAGTTTTTTCCTGGATTCTTTAAATGAAGAAACTTATTACATTTTTTTTGCGATTTTCTCAAACTATACATATATATTTTTTTAGATTTTTTACATAGCAACGTTTAATCGCAAGTCGATACAGCATTGAGTGGAGTTACGTGCAATACTTCGACCGGTCGTAAAGTAGGCTTGCCAAAATCTATGCGAATAGACGGAAATACGCCAAATGTAGACGTAGACGAATACGGTCTATTGTGAGGGTTTTTCACGATACTCCGAACAATTGGTGCCTTCGAAACGTCATTATTCATTACCGAAGGTACAGCATACGTGTCTATTGTTTGAGTGTATTCCTCTGTATCCTTTCGGGTTAATAAATCAAATTCGGCCGAAGAGGGTTTGTTCTTATTCATATTTCGTTTTTTTTTCTATTACGAAGTGACAGAGATAGGAATATGTTTTTGCTCAATAAAGGAAATTGTATCTCGACGTAACGTTTGAAAACTAAGTGTCTCTAGTTATACGAATATTTTGATCAGTCAACCGATAACAATCAGTACTTATTATGTTCAATGTGATTTTTAAGTTGGAAATATTTTGCTCTCCCAAATTAGAAACATGAAGAACACTTACATTTTCAAACTCATGTTTACTGTTGTTTTATTCATCAATTTAATCACCGACTTAATTTGCACTAACGTAAAATCCCCATGGACCATATTAAATTTACATGACATAAAGTACGAGTATATTATGGAGAGAATGAAGAATATAGACGAAGCACGTTAGATTTGTGTGGACAGAGATATTTGGCAGTCAGTGCTTTCCGACTATCCCGTTGGGAACCTGGCGTGATGGTATAATAATAATGATGATAATAATAAAGTGCAATAGTCATCGTCAGGCACTAATTTCAACGTCTGTCTGTGTGAAACGTTCCTCTTGTCCACTACATCGCCATTAATCGCCTCGCCTCGAAAACTATATGCGACATCACGGCGAACGGATTACGATATATCGGAATTTGTCTCTGTACACCTTTGGCCAATTTAAGTGGTTTTACATTACATTTTTTTTTCATTATGCTGGGAGGTGAGTGGGTGGGGGTTGGGGGGGGGGGGAGTTTAATATATCTTGTACGCGCTGCTTCAATAATGTTATTATCCATGATGTGATTAGTATCGTAAACATTTGCGTCTGTGCGTCTGGCATATCAGTTTATGCAAATGGTATGCTTTTGAACATTCAAATTCATTGCAATTACATTAATAATTGTACTTCGCAACTACAAAATAATATTTACAGGAGTATTAACAATTCACAATGTGGATAAAACCGTTGTTGGCAAAGATTCAGATTATTTGTGTTCATATTAATTTACAAGTAATTATTTATGGGAACCATTTGCATATAGAAGTGAAAACCTATTTTACTTACAAATTTGTGAATAATTTTTCTATATTGTAATATGGAGCTGTACGGGAATCTCATTGGGTTTTTATGTCAACAGTCTGTATACTATGGAGTAGGTACCGACCAGTATAATAGCTTTTATATGGAATATGTAGAATAACTTAGAGTGCTAAGCTAGAGTGCTAGATAGCATTCGTATGGTGAGTGATTTCGTAGATTGAGATATTTGATGAATTTGTTGTATAAAATAAACTCCGGGTGTATTAATATCTCAATATACATATGTGCAATGCTGGGTACAAGATTCACGGTTTTGTGTTTATTTTAAATATCTAAGATGGGTCATGTGTTTAATTATAATAATAATTTGTAGTTTTATTTCCATTTCTTAACTTTGTATGCCGTAAAGGCAAGATATGGCTTGAATTAATAATCCTGTAAAATTGTTATATGTACCCGTATTTGTTGGAAATAAACGTCTGTCTTTCAAAAAAATCCGTTGGCAACATTGAAATTAAAAAATTTCAATACGCTAATTAACAATGAAGATGCTGAAACTTTTCGTTGTTTCTTTTGGCAACATCATCCTGTAATAACTTGTTATATTTACGTCAAGTACGAATAGAAAGAAGTCTTCATTCCGCGGTACATACTTTTTAGGCGACTCAAGATGATTCGACACAACGTTGGGTCGAACTGGGTCATGTCGATAACTCATTTTGTATTGAACTTACAAATTATTTAGCGTTTTTTTTTTTTTTTTTGTCGGCTTCAAGTTAAATGACTTCAGTGTCGTGGGGACGATCTTTGGGGTGCGAAGAAAGCGGTCGAGAAGAAACTTTTTAATGCACAATAATTATTTTTCGAGTTCAAAAATTTGTTATACAACGTTATGAACGGCTATATACTCGTAGTTTCACAATAAATGTATACGATAATGTAATGGATTGTTAAACTTGCTTGTTAATACCCGACTTGATATTTGTTATTATATAGAAGAAGACTGCATAATATAGACATAGGCTCACTAGTTCAATTATGTATGTAAATTTTTAACTTTATAATTTATTTTGTTGCAGGTAAAGCAGAATAGACGAAGATTTGAAATCAATAAACGTGACGCCAAAATACGAGTTTGATGTTAATATTAAGCAAAATATGAAATTTTAAATCAAAATAATATATCGAATGCTTCAAAAACGTGTTCTCAACTGGATATAATATTATCCATAAATAGTAATATTTTACAACAGATTTTCATGCTTACTGCGGCTACTTTATTATGTTTCTAGTACCATTTTAATAAATTTCACAGTAATTATGGATAATATTAATCAAGCCTGCAGATTATTTTAAATGAAATAATATTCATACATCATTCTGTTGGCGCGCGGTGTAAAGACATATTTATCTTGTTTTGCATTCATTTCAAATTGGATTGGATCGTGGATTTTTAGTGAAAACTTTAAAGCCTTCGTTTAATCCTCTCACACATAGCCGGGTAACTATCGACATACCTCGCGGGTACGGCGTTGTTTCGTATTTAATTTATCATTTTCACTTTGATATTCGCGTATTGACTGCGGGCGATGTTATTTGTAAATTTGACTGGCCTCGTGGTCGAGTGGTTAGAGACCCTGACTGCAAAACCGGAGGTCGTGGGTTCGAATCCCACCCAGGTCAAATATTTGTATGATGAGCACATTTGTTTGTTCGGAGTCTGGTCGTAATAAAAATATCTATAAAAGTAATATATCGTATGTATATATGTATGTTTATCAGCTGTCCGGTTACCATAACACAGGCATTAATTTGCCTAATCTGGAATCGGATAGTCGTGTATGGAATTGTCCCCAGATATTATTATTATAATTAATTTCTTACACAACTGAACATTTTACTGTTAATCTCGCATTGCATTTGTTTATTTCACGATACATTACAGGTGGCAGCTATACAACTGTTATTCACTTTACTATCGGCTGCATCTCATCGCAAAAGGAGGCTTAATCCTATTTTAAGAGCACTAAGTAAGGAATTTTGGAATTGCCCCCTTAAATGGGTACAATAAGGGTGGATCTGAAATTTTAGATTAGATTGATACAAAGTTAGGTATAGCCTCTGCTATGGTAAACAGACTGTTCAACTTTTATATAAAACATATATATAGAAAACTTTTACACGCAGACGCACAACAAACATTTACGCTCACCCACACGAATATTCGTTTGAGTGGAAATCGAACCTACTATCCACATCCTAGACATCACAGTCACCGTACCAACGGGCCGACAATTATTTATACCGTTATGCATATATTAATTGATAACAATTCGGTCATAACGAGCGTGTGAGGTCGGGTTGTTTTGATTTGATTGTGTACAGTTTTAGCCATAGCTAACTAATGTATCGTATGCGTTCATTTGTTTTAACCCCACCGCACCAACAACACCGCGCTGCGGAGATGATCGTCCTAATGCCGATCCAATTTGATCCGCATTTAAAACATTACGGATTGGTGTCGAAAACAATCACGGATCAATTCAACGTACACTGCGAAGCGATAAATTTTGATTACCATTGTAACTGGCAACATTAAATATTTATTTGAATTTAGAACGTGCGCGGTCCCGGCTCGCCGTGGGACTGTGGGTATGACGTCATAGTATTGTCTTACCCCCGTGCCGTGTGTTCACAACTAAGTAGGTACGCTTAGGGGTGGCTTACTTATTAAAAACTCGAACCATTCGCTACTTGAAAGCTAACAGTATTTGACCGGGGAGATGATGTGTGACCACCCTAGCCGTCATAATACCAAGATTCCATCGATTTAAGGTGACCATTAGTCAACTGGCTGACGGAGGAGTCAAGTCTCCGAAACCGGCGTGTATGCATAAAGAGAGTGATGAATGTAGACGAAGCGCGTAGGTTTGCAAGGACAGAGATATTTGGCACTCAGTGCTTTCTGCCTACCCCGTTAGGGACCTGGCGTGATGTTATGTATGTATGTAATCGGTCAGCGATATCTACAGAGAGTAGAATGACTTTAAGAGATGATCAACTTGGATTTAAAAGGATTTAAAGAAGCGAAATGTTTTGTCGGAAAATCACTTGGGATTAGTTACGAATTTATGCATGCATGTACCTACTCTCTTGAGTAACCGCTATGAGATTACATAGACGCAGTGTTAACATATTATATATCTACAGATGTGTGTGTGTGTGTTCACACATGTATGCATATGTGTGCGTGTACGCCACAGAGGAATGACTTCACGCACGCGGCGACAGGTTAAGCCGAGAATTACATAGCAATCTGCGAATGCATATTCAGTCCCGTAATGGAATATTGATGCGTGCATTTGAGGGTTGACTGAATTATGTATGATTGGAACACGCCATGGGACATCTTGGGGTATGTCGGCGATCGAACGTGACGATCGTGCTGTGGGCAATAGTGCCAAAGACAAAGACGAAGACGTTTATTTGCACAAATTATTAGTTCGAGCCATATTTTGCCCTGTACGGCGTACAAATATAACAAATGAAAGTAAAACATAGAAATTATTATTATTAATTTATTACGCGCAAAACATTTAAAATAAACACAAAATGGTAACTCTGGTACCCAGCATTTATATATATGAAGACATTAATACATCGGGAGTTTACATCCAAGCCATCCATAGCGAGTCGATAATATTCCATTCTGTTATGATTGGAACAGATGAATGAGGTTGATTTGATTGTAGAAACATCGATATTAAATCGCCGTTGCAACCACTTGCACATCTGTTGTCGACACGGCGGCCGAGCGTACCGGAACGCAACTGTATATTGCATCTGAATACTCTGCTTCAACGTACCCTTTTGCTCCAATGTACCCTTTTGCTCTAAAGTACCCTTTTGCTCGACTGTACCCTCTTGCTCCAATGTGCCCTTTTGCTCCAAACTACTCTTTTGCTCCCATGTACCCTTTTGCTCCAATGTGCCCTTTTGCTCCAATGTGCCCTTTTGCTCCAATGTACTTTTTTGCTCCAATGTACCCTTTTGCTTCATGTACTCTTTTGCTCCAATGTGCCCTTTTGCTCCAAAGCACTTACTCTTTTGCTCCAATGTGCCCTTTTGCTCCAATGTACTTACTCTTTTGCTCCAATGTGCCCTTTTGCTCCAATGTACTTACTCTTTTGCTCCAATGTGCCCATTTGCTCCAATGTGCCCTTTTGTTTTTGTAATCGGTAACAATATATAATCACGGCTTAACATATATAAACACCGATATTTACGACACTGCAAGATGTTTCGAAATAATCCATCACAACCCGTTCTCTTGTTTTAAACGTAAAAATGTTGTACACTCTCCCAATTTGCCTCTGTGTCTATTTCTAATCATCTACGCGCACTCACAAACCCTCTATTCGATAACTACTCTGTGAACACTCCTAATCCTATTTCTCTGTTTAGCGACATCTGCATATTTCTGCATGCGACATACGTATTATCAAATAGGGCTCATATTCTACCCGATATACATAGATATATACAGATTGCATTGCTAACCTTAGTGGCTAATTGTTTTCTATGCATATACTATTTAAAATTAAATTGCAAACCATTTACTCGAAATTTAATCTATTCTATTTATGTTATTTTTCTTTTGTTTGAATTTGTAATATTATCCTTGTTTTTCTATCCAATCGATAGTTATGAATTTATTATAATTACAATCATCAATTGTAATTTATTACGTAAAAAAAACAATTACAACAACAACAACAACATACCATCACGCCTGGTCGCTAACGGGGTAGGCAGGGCGCACCGAGTACCATATATCTCTGTCTTTGCAAACCTGACGCGCTTCGTTTACATTCATTAAAACTATGACGTATGTTCTGAAATTAATTAGTCCGTCTGCATTTATATCTACGTATACAGTTGAATACAAGTTGCAATGGATTGTAATCAAGGTACCAACGGCTTGCGTCCTAAGCCCCGGGTCTTAACCCGTCGCTACCGGTGACAGGGTCGTTCCGGCCACTCGTGCTCTCTGTTGTATGCTCTTTGTTGCGGTAATACAATTCTGGTGTAAGATTGCGTTCTGCGTAGAGAATTATTGTAAACTAGCTTTTGCCAGCGACTTCGTCCGCGTGGAATAGTGACTTTGGGCAGCGTTTCAATTTTCTAGGATACTTTGAGAAATTTGACAAATATTTTTTTTGTTATGTAAAAAATATTTTTTTTCCTTAAAAAGTGTTCCATGTTACTTGTAATACCTCCAAGAATATGTGTACAAAGTTTCGTGATGATCGTTTAAGTAGTTTTCGCATGAAAGCGTAACGAACAAACTTACATTCACATTTATAATATTAGGTAGGGATGTAAACATTAATGAAAATTATTATATTCGATTTTTGAAAAACAGACAGATTTACCTTCCTTTCTGAAATTAAATTCGCTGATGCGATTTCGAAATCTTCACACCTACACATTTTGAAACCTTTTTGACGTGTATTTTTTCTTTTCTTCATTTATGAATCCTTTATTTATGTACATGATTTTTTTTTCCGCCCTTTTATTGATCCATTGCTGGACCGGGTCTCCTCTCATAGCGAGAGGGTTTTAGGCCATAGTCTACCACGCTGACCAAGTGCGGATTGGTAGACTTCACACACCTCAGATAATATTCTATACTTTATAACATCTCCAAGGTGTGCAGGTTTCCTCGCGATGTTTTCCTTCACCGTTATAGCAAGTGATATTAAAATTTTATTAGGCTCAATGAAATCTGTCCATTACATAACACCGCATATAGTTACATGAGATTGTAATCAAGGAAGTGGTTGATAAACCCGTCCCGTTCAAGAGTTAACCCGTTCCTGCGAGTGACGGGTCGTTTCCACCGCTCTCTGTTACATGTCCCTTGAATGCATGGGATAATCCTCCACCTTGAATATCCCTGTGGCTTTGTTCCCTCAGAGTTGATTTTCTTTGATTTAACCTTGTGTATATTAAAGTTAATATGTAATCGGACAAGTGACTAATGCATAATCAAGTCCAACCCCCAACCACCATCTTACGATACCATTAAAAAATTTTACTGCTGTGATTTTTTTCAACCAATATTGTACAGAATGTTCAACCAGTTATCAATTAACATTGTAAAAAATTGAATTTAGTATTGCAGTTGTTGAAAAAGCGTAAAAATGGCTTTAAATGTTAAATAAAATCCAAAATATGAAACGACTTTGTTCGCGATATCATAAAGTGACTTCATAAAGCTATCGGACAAAGAGAAAATATTAAATATTCAAGTGGATGAATAAATTCAGTGACGGAATTTAAAAGAAAGCCTTCTTATGAAGTATCCTTAAAACGAATGATTTTTCTACTTAACCGAACTGACCGAATGCAAGGTGACACATCACAAGCGATGAAATATACCCCCGTAGCGATATGTACTTATAACACATCATATTAATTAACTATTATTACACACTCGACTGTCTGATTAATATCTATTTATTAACTTATTTATTTATTTATTTATTCATTTATTTATTTATTGTGGAAGACAGGTGCTTTGTGCGTACCCCGTTAGGGACCTGTCGTATGTTATGTATGTATGTATGTGGAATACAGGGCTTACAATTCAGATGACATATGTGACGGTAAATCAATGAAATTAATCAATGTAATAAGTGTAGAATTAAATGCTTGTGTAAGTCCCAAGGGCCCCTGTATTGGGGTATGCGTATCTGTGCTATGCAGGGAGGGGGGGGGGGGGGGGGGGGTAACTCTTCCATAATTCACTCATTTCAATCAACATCTCGCCTCTCGTTCGGAAATCGAACGACGCCCTCATATTAGTGTCACACAGACAAGCAGTTGGGATGATTGAAAAAGTTTATTTCACCCGACACTTTCTAATAACCGACCGAACCCACTAGCGACATATAGATCGTTGCTACTATCGGTACTCGATGAAGTTATTCGGGAACACTCCGCTATTTATTCCAATATCTATTGGTGTAATAACTTCGAGGTTGGTGGAATAAATAACTTGGAGGTGGTAGAACCTGTATACGGTTCGCCCGGGGAAGTACCACCGCCACATCTATTTCCGCCGTGAAGCAATTGTTTTTACTATTTGTGTTTCGGTTTGAAGGGTGTGGTTGCCGGTCCACAGGTACACCAGAGGCGACCATCTCGGTCCCCAAGAGTAGTGACGCATCTGCGACGGACCTTTGATAGGGCGGATACTAACGAATACTAACTGCACTTACACTAAACAAACGTTTATTTTATGACGCGACTTTACAATTTATTGCAAAATACACTATTGCACGCGGACAAAGTCGCGGATAAAAGCTAGTATTAAATATTTGAGCTTTGACGAAATAACATTTTGTTATTACATCGTTATTTTTTTTAAATGTACAAACGAGCTCTTGAAAATCCAAAATCGAATCATAACAATATAATTTGCAATCAAAATGAAGGTCTCGCTCGCGGTAGGGGCCCGGATACCGTCGCCCGGAAGAGGACAATAGGCCGATGATTAAACCAAGTTATTTCATTAGCACTCCATATTCGGCATACCGTCCCTTGATGTTCGCGCATCGAAATATTTAGGGTAGCTACCATCGGGTGCCGTTCGATTTGATTTTTAAACGTGAACATACATAGATATTAAGCAAAAAAAAATTTAAGTTTATATTTAACACATAATATTAGTAGACGAAAAGCGTTAAAATAATTCAATATACTTACATTTAGGTTTTTATAATTGATTCAATTGAATTAGTCACAGTGATAATGGTATTCGAATCCTAGCACGCCCTGCAAGCATTACAAAGGTAAGTGCGTTTTATTAATTGAAAATTAAATATTACTCGCTGCTGTAACGAATTAAGCTAACGTTATTTCAAACGACTTAATTCTTGTCGGCCGTTGATGGCAAAGCTCCGTGCCATCATCAGATTAAATAATAAAAAGGATAAAAAAATCCAGGGCGTTAATTGAGTAAAGACACAAGAAATGCGGGCGGGCAAGAGAAAAAAAAAAACAGTTCCCGACGAATTTGTTTACCGCTGAGATAAGCCCGTCCGCGGAGTCTTCCCGACTTCGAGAAATTTCCATTGAGGCGCCCGCTTATGAAAAATTCCCCGGATTTACACGACTAAAGCGAATTATTATGATTTATTTATGAAAATTTTGACGTCTTCGAGGTTCGCGACCGCCGTTTCGCGAATAAACAAGTGACTCTCGTGTTTTCGTGTACCGCCACTATCACCACAAGTGAACCGTGAATAATTTATTTATCGGCGAATTTATGCTTCAGTATCTTGGTAGGTGTAGCGGCGTTTGTGGCGCTCTACCCTAGACTGACATCTTAGTCATATTGCTCAGATAGAGACACTGAGAGAGAGATAGCGGCAGCTAAACCGGGGTCGTGAGTTCGATTCCCATTCGGCTCAATTTTGTCTTTTGCTATGAGCACACTAGTTTGTTCTGTGTGTGGGTATAATATAAATTCAAATTAAAATTGGTAGTGATTTGATCCGAGATTCGTGGAAGGGTTATCCCCATCAATATTGCACGGCGTCTTTATATCGTACTCGTTAGATATTAAATGAACGGTGAGAGAATACTCAGACAGAGAATACTCAAAGTCTCAGAGAATACTCGAATACCTTTTTAAAAATTGGCATAACCTAAGGCTAATACCATCAACTGGTCGGTCTTTCTGTTTGCTAGCGCCACACGTAAAATATACAAGAAAAATATAATTGAGTTCATGAACATTTTTATATTTGGGATGACATCCCTGTTACTTAAAGGCATAGCTGAAGGCAGATTGGCAATTATAAAAAAGAAGAGCGTACCCGAAATCGTCCTTGATAAAAGGGGGACTAGAATGTTAGCAGTTAGGGGCCGTGTTCGTACAGACTACAACGGTTTTGTTCTTATAAAATCCTTGCCCGCGGCTTCGTATGCGTTTGAATTTAAATTGAAATAAAAGTAGCCTATGTCACTCCTTATTACATCGGCTATCTGCCAGTGAAAGTCCCATCAAAATCGGTCCAGCCGTACACATACAATTTAATGATCTATCGCTCGTCGATTGCGTGAAGTAAAAAAAAAAATTGTTTGTAATTTAAAGTCGAAGTTTATAATCGAATTATGTGGGTACTCGTAAAAACTATATTCATTACTAATAATTAATAATAATAATGATGTTCAGAAGCGATTTAGATGCGATTATCACATTATATGTATGTACATTCTATATTTGGATCTCTTTCATTCATATTGTAACACGTATGTATTATACCAGTTGCTGATGTTTTGCGTCTATTAAAGTGGCGTCATCTCTTTCTCGCATTGAATAAAATTTCGTTTTTGTTTCTCAATCTCACGTGAAAATTATTCAATTATTCACAGTATATCGTTTACCTTTCCCTCTGTGATATGGCTCGGTGAGGTTGGGCGTGGATTTAGCGGAATATTGAAACTGGGCGCCTTACGAGGCTCATGTGGATTGGGATTACGGAGGCTTTAGATAATAATGACGTCAAATTTCATCCGATTTATCAGCTAGCAGAGCCCGAACGGAATCCATAGCCTGAGGGCACGCATACTTCAGTGGATATAATTAACGCCTTATCTCACGATAACCGATAAGCAGAGGAATGTGAGTAGCAATGGTCGTGTCTGGATTATGATTTTTATGAATTAAAATACAAGACACACACGCACCCACACCCACCCATACACACACACACACACACACACACACACACATACGGAAACCTTTGAAATGATAATACATGATATCGAAATACAATGTAATTACTTACCATTCAAACCCTCGAATGTGATTTACGATGAAATATTTCATAATTGTAATCAAATTGCCATGTTTCTTCAGGCTGGAACTCTGACGCGTGTGGGATGTAATACTTACAGTATATACTTACGTATAATATCACGTAATCGACTTTATTATACTGTTCGAGCTCATTAAAGTACAAAGCCTCTACAGTTGCCAAATTGTTGTAATTTTCGTAGACTCTCTCCTTTGATTGCTTATTAGTCTTCATTGATGCGTAGGTCCACTTAAGAGTTGTTTCGCGATGTAAAACCGAAGCAACGTTTATACGGCAATGACATCTTCCATCGTTACCATCTATTGACTGGCCTAGTGGTCGAGTGGTTAGAGACCCTGACTGCAAAACCAGAGGTCGTGGGTTCGATTCCCACCCGGGACAGAGGTTTGTGTGATGAGCACATTTGTTTGTTCTACGTCTGGTCGTAACAAACATATCTATATAAGTACTATATCGTATGTACACATATATATGTATGTTTATCATCAAATAATTATTTACAAAAAGGCTTTTATAC
>DWUN01002547.1:0-13652 GCA_018249975.1 Passova gellias | reverse complement strand
CGGTTAAGTGGTTTAGGAGTCCATTGAGGACAAACATTGTGACACGAGATTTATATATATTAAGATATAACTTTGCTTTGTCGAATCTTGCTCAGAAGTAAGTATCAAGCTTTTCTGCAGGTTTAGCAAATCGTATTTTATGGTAAATTTGCCACTGCATTGGAGCACAAACGGTTAGTGAGCGTACAGTAAACAAATGTTCGAAATGGAATTTCATTTGCAATTTCAACCAGTTCACAGCGACAGTTGCGAGGTAAATTCGGCGCTGGTGTTTGTTTGGGAACAACCGAATTTACCTAATGATTTGTTGTACCGGTATTATGATGTTTTGTTGAAATATCCAACTTGATGTTAAATTATTTATATACAAACCCTATAATATATTATAGCTAATCTATATTTCTACATACATTGTCGTATCATGTCGTAGAGGCGTCTAATAGGGGAACGCCAGTATAATAAATTGCAATAAAGAGCAAAAGAAATTGTTTCATGTGTCCGCAATTGTAAAAACTGAAAAAGCCTAAATGTTATATAACAAAAAATACTTATTAATATATAATAAGGTTTTATTTCATCAAAGTACACTATCGTACAGCGAAATAAAAATGTAGTTTTGTAACAATATCAACGTCACGAGACTGAATACATAAACATGAGAATTTAACAATTAACCGGAAACAATAAACAAGCGGAGTTGGGAATTTTTACAGGCGAATTTACAGCAACAATGATGGAGAGCTCCTTGTTAGAGATGGTCAGATCAGAAATTATTTATATTAATCTTAATTCGTACCTTAAAATCGTGTAATTTTACATGTGTCATTCAATTTATAAATAATATTCGTCATTTATAAACTTTTATTACATATTTTTTTATTTTTAAATACACTAATTGTTATTTCGGTGTATTATAACGTGATATCTACGTATTGTTGAATATTTATTTATTTATTCTTTATTGAACCAAAAAATTATTTGTGGCACAAAAGGCGGGCTTAATGCTATTCTATTAAAGTTAGTGACAGAATTAAAAATAATAATACTTGTAGTTCATTTGGCCTAAAAAATTAAGAACATTTTAAAATTATATCGAATACATTTTTTATCGATTAAATGTTTAATACTAGCACGTCACTAGCTGGTGCCCTTTCGAAGTGAAATACAGGACGTTTATTGCTTGTTTACGAGCCAACTCTTTACCAAAGAGAAACAACGATGTTTACTCTCTCATTCCCTACTCATGTCTCTGTCACACAAATTGAAATATGATGGATGGACAGACAGAAATGTATATTGCGTAAAACATCCAGCATAGTACCTACGTTATGATTGTAATCTCAATGTGTTGAAACAGCAATGTTTTACGTGAAAGCATTGGTTTAGAGAAGCATTTACAAAAAATAGAATAGGAAATGGTAAAATTAGCGTATTACGGAACATCCTGTACCTAATGTCGTGAGATTTTAAAACACCAAACTTGTGAATATATATGTATATGAACGTTTTCGGGTGTGTTTTGCATAAGTATGTTTAAAGGGTGCGGACACAGATCACAATAATCCCGCACGCTTCGATAGAAAAAGCAAAATCAAAATTCATTCCCCTGACCCCGGGGGTCGATCGTAATTCCTCGACGGGCCGAAAACTATTTCTATTCCGAAGGGCGCCGACCCTAAGGCGCCCCGCCCTTGTTCCCAAATGTTCCCGAATACTTTCCTCTGTTCTGTAATGTGCATCGGTAATTTAAAATAGCCCGCTCGGAATTGAAGCTCGCTCGACTGCCCAGATTTCGGAGCTATGTGTTAATTTGCGGTTGCGTAACACTGATACGCTTCGCATTGACCGTGTAATAGAATTGGATTTCAGGCTCAATTTGTGTTTTATTTCCACCGAAACTCCACTCAACGAGAGCGCGCTGCGGCAATTTAATAATCAACGCTGTATCGCTCTGACAATTATTGTCAAAAGTCATAATTACTTTTTCATGCTCTTTCATATTGCGACGAATATAAGCCTACTTTAACCAAACACTGCGGCGAATAAGTAGCTCTGATCTGACATTGTTTTTTAGGATTAAGAGTGGACGGCGCTTCTTTTTGTCATTTCTAACAAAACATCAATGCAAGGTGTGTTCATGTACTACTTTGACAATTTTTAACTACATTTTCTTACAAATGTACACACACATATATTCGGAGAGCCGCTTTGCTACGATAAAGGTGAAAGGAAGACCAGATCAAGAGTATTACTAGAAGACGAACCTTAGAGACGCATCAGGTTTGCAAGGACAGAGCTATTTAGCAATCGGTGCTTTCTGCCTACCCCGTTCGGGACCTGGCGTGATGTTATGTATGTATGTATGTACGAACCTTAATAACGACGAGAAAAGTAATACAGGCGAAAGAGAAATAGGCAGGATTGTACAAGTATATATACAATTTTAAGATGGAATTTTGTAATCCGAACGTAAGACAGAGCGTGTTATCTGTAAAGGCTAAGAGCAAACGATAAGATCGCGGACTGACCGTCCGTGGTATCGCGTCTGCCGAGGAACTACTGGCCGTCGCGTTAAGTAATGACGCTTCGGTGAATCAGGAATTATTACAAGAATATAAGCTAAAGCTTAAGCTAAAGCCGAAGCTAAAGCTAGCGCTAAAGCTAAAGCCAAAGCTAAATCCAAAACTAAAGCCACCATCATATTCCTGGATTGTTGTAGCTTGTGGTTCCTTTAGTTTAATTTGATAACATGGATTTTCGCAAAGTAACATCTGATAGAATTAACTAATAATAATTCCTTTTATTATTATTATCCTTTTATTATTAATTACTACAATTTCTCAATTATTGCATTTATCTGATAACCCATCGCTAACAGATAGAGTAAAAAAAATGAAAATATTAAAACTGACCAATGTGCTTAAATGTTTAAATATGTATCTTAGTATCTATAATATGTAGTATTGTAATGTTAGGTAATATTTTTACTAAACATTTATTCCTATTATAGCATGTTAATTTAAGGAAGAAAAACAAGGAAATGTGTCAAAGTAACGATAAAATGTATCCTGACGTAATTTTGACATTTACGAACAATCATGTGCGGTAATCTCGTGAAGGAGCGCTATCGGCTATCGGCTACGACAATGAGTGTAGATAAGATTGGCCTGGAGACGAACCGAGAGAGTTTAGAGACCACATCTCCGGAGGAACTGCCCGCCGCATTAACTAATGACACTCCGGAGATTTCCTTCTTGTTACCAGAACAGATAAAACAGTAACTTAATATAAAACCGTGACAAAAATATAAATAATAGTGAGGAATTGGATACTCGCAAAAGTTCGTAAACATTTAGAGCTTTATAGGTTTATTCATAACTTTTAATTTATAAGCATCGTTAATACTTATTTTGAAATGTTTTTTTATGTAACCGACGTACATGACTAAAAGCTCACCTTGTATTAAGTGAAGTAGTCTATGATGCCTAAATAATGCATATTTACTATAGACTGATTTTCCACTAAGTTACTTTTCTGTTGCCCTTGCATGTATTAGTATGATTTTTAATAAAATATAGATTTATGTAGTATGGTATTTTTTTCTTATGAACAAGTTCATTTAACATGAGTTTTAGATAAACGAATTTAATTTGACGTGACAAAATATCCTATCCATACCGTATCCGTATCCGTGTATCCTAATACTTACCGTTAATTCTTAGCTATGTGTCTATCCAGTCGCAACCGAGTCGTTCTAGTTCATTTGAGGGCGGGTAATCACCGCTGAAGGGCCGATAAGGTTCGTGACGACTACTCCAATTGACTTGTCGTTATCGTGCGACTTAATGTTTCATATCTGCCTCTCACCCGAGTTACAGAGTTTCGGTTTGATGAGGTTATCTTAATGCTGTCTGAGCGTAGAATATATTGACACTTAGATATAACTAGCGGCCCGCCCCGGCTTCGCACGGTCGTAGATCACTTTGCTTCATTGTCAATTATTTACGACATCACATTAGAGACCTCAAAAGTAACAGTATTTTTCTTCTATAATATAATGGATGTTATTTCACATATAAACCTTCCTCTTGAATCACTCTATCTATTAAAAAAAAACCGCATTAAAATCCGTTGAGTAGTTTTAACGATCTAAGCATACATAGGGACAGACAGCGGAAAGCGACTTTGTTCTATACTATGTAGTGATACCCACTTAATATGTATACTAATATTAATACCAAGCATAAGAATGTAGTCGCAGTAAGTTTTTAATGAGCAGTTTTTTTATTATACGAATGATTAGTCAAGATATCGCTCAATGGGAAGCTATTTGTTTGTACAATGAACCACGCAAAGATAAAAACATTCGAATATGTCTGATAAAGTTTGTTCGCTGTAGAGGGCAAAATATGAATTAAACTAATAATTCTGTAAAATCTTTAATTGTACCCGTATGTGTGGTAATAAACGTCTTTGTCTTTGCCAAATCCCTTTTTTAAACCTCGAAACAAACTACGAATATACTCGTATACTGTAGTCGCTTCTTATTTGTTGATAGTTGTCATGCTCTTATCTCTCTGGAATATGAAGTAGATAGATACGAATAGTTCTTCTGGAATTCCCATAACAGCTGTTTACGAGTACGTACAATCAACTATTCAGTGACACTGGAATTACAAATTGGGAATAAGTAAGTCACAAAGAGGGATGGAGCCACCGCATCAAATGTTACCCTCGGTAACGGAATAAGTACACACGGCGACATATTTTAGCGAAACCCATGAAAATATTAGTTCGTGTTTCGTATCTGCAAAATAATAAAAATACTAATTTGGGTAGATTTCACTAATGGCGGTTTGGTGAGTGTTACCTAGCTCCGTTACTAATAGGTGTTAATAAAAATATTAGTTATTTAATATTAACCGGTTATTACCAGTCCCATTGGACAGGGGCAATAGGCCTTTAGGAATATTACTCTTGTAAGTATGTATTCGATTAGTATTCATTAGTAGCCGTGGGTGGTGGTGGTATTTGAAGGAACTGATTTGAAGGAAGATGTCTTATACATTTTTCAGATGTGATTTTGACGTTTTATCGGACAAATAGGTTTGAGTTTTCAGGCCGGTACTTTAGGTATATTTAATTGACAATTTCTAGTATCCATTGTTTTGTATTTTATTTAACTGACTGTACAGTATCTATATGCAAAGGCCGTGTATATACATAAGTGTCATTTCCGCGCTGATCTTGAAATAGAAATATGTATATTTTATTGTTATCTCGGGGGTTGGATTTTTATGGCTCGCTGAGGTTGAATGGACAGCGTTTTTGGTCTTGGGACTTATTACGTTTTTCAAGTGGGCACTTCTGGAAACGGATTTGAAAGGGTGGACTAGACTAAAAATGAAAAATAATAAGGTACGTGTACCCACTCGTGATAGAGATAATAATAAAAGATAGAATGAATATAACATGAAAGAATAAAAGATAGAATATAGTAAAGAGATAACAAAGAATGTCTTGTTCTTTTAGTTAAGAATTATACGTTAATCGAAAATGATTAAATTGGTTTTAATGTGAAATATTTCTTATAACATAAGAAGTATTTTTTAAAGAAAACACGACGTTTAGCATCCCTTAAACCTAAACGAGAAAAACAAAATAGTAGAAGCCTAAAAGACGTGCCCGCAGTCTTAAACGGAAGTGCAATATAATACCGTTATCAGTAAAGCTTTACTAAACACCCCCTGTAGAGCACGCGACACAAAAAATAACCACCCTCTGGAATAATTCCCAGCGCGGTTGTGGGAGCTTCTTACAATTTAACTAATATAACAACACATGCACTTAATTGTTTATTGTTGTTTGTGTTATAAATGGTTTTGTGTTATAATTGTTGTATGTTATAATATTGACATTTCTCTTTGTCAGTTATTCAATCTTATCGCCATCTTATGAAATAAATGAAACCTGTTTTAATGCTACTTACTAAATAGGTAACTATTGGTTTCGATTACTTTCAAAATCAGTTGTTTTTATAAAACAAATATTACCTATTTATTGCTTGGTTTACTGAACACTTGTCTTATAGATAGTTTATAATTGTTGCTCATAATGAGACGCATTTAAAAGGTCCGTTAAAATTCTGAGCACTATTAATGAATAAATAAAAGAAGAAAACTTTAAAGTCGCGGAAGAATTGTTCAAAATAAAGCACAATTTAATACCGTTATTACTAAAGCTTTACTAAACCCTCTTCTAGAGTACGCGACGCAAGAAATGAACGCTCCTGAACACTGCTCAGCGCGGGAACTATGGCTTATTAGCATTCAACAATATAAGCTTGTATAAATTGCTTCCTTTATACTAGTTACATAGCGGTACTTTGTACAACATGAACTTGAGCAATATTACATTTCTCTTACAAGATATTAAATTAATACTGCCGATATCAACATTTTTTGGTATAGCATTCGAAATATCTAAAACATTGGCGTAAAGACCAAATTCGCGAGGACTACTTAAAAATTCTCAATATGCTTTTCAATAAACAAAATATTCGTCTTTAATAGAAATACATAAATATATGCACGTATTACATGCGTGCCGCTTGTTCCTACAAATCCGGTTTGAACAAAGGGTGCATCGCCAATACTAATTTCTAGTCCAAAATATGCCGTAGTAAATTACACCAGTAGGTACAGAGAATAAACCACAAATTAGCTCGACCATAGCACTCAGTACCAATTGGCACTGCCACTAGACATTAAACGTTCATATGCTCTTCACTTGGCAGCCAATAAATTATTAATTAGTCCTCTGACAGACCTAGTATAAAATATTCCATATTTATCCTATCTATGGAAATGTAAAAAGAAATCCTGTAAGAGCCGAGAAGTGCTTATGGAGAACGCCGTTGTGTTAAACGAATATCTGAAAATTTGCAAAAAATCGAGCAGTTCTTATCCCAAACTTTTAACTTACAGAATATTTCCATATTTTATGACACAGATTGATGCGAGTTGTGTATGTAATACTAGATTTAACATATTTAATTACACCGATATTGGCTCACGAATACGTCAATATAAAAGAGAATAATGCAGGCAAGAATTTGGTGATGTATAATTAATCACAATTTCACAAAATAATCTATTACTTTACTGGATGATTTTACTTAAGAAAGGATTGCAGCACCACCGGACGTGGTAGTTTGATATAAACTGTTTATGGTAAATACCCTTTCGTTGCTCGGGTATTGGCCTTCGACATGTGACTGCGCCCCTAGTGTCTGTCCTGACTTATTTCTCATTAGTTCTTGCTTCGGCGTTTCTACAATTTCGCTCAAAAGGCATACAATACAATTGTATATATCTTTAACGATAGTGCTATTAAGGCTACATTGACATTTTACTTAAACACAAATACCGAATGGTAATATAAATTTGAAATTATCATTTCCAACATCTTCGCTTCGCTTTAAATGCTGTAATTATCGCGATGCTCGCCCGCCGGTTACATAAATGCCCGTGTTTCGTGGATTTCACTAGGCGGCCGGAAGTTTCGTGAAACATGTTCTTATTGTTTTGGACAAAACAGCAAAGTACAAATATAATGCTGGTGTAGTGTACATACAGGAGCACACACACCTGTGTGTGTGTACACACGCACACGCTCACACACATACTCACATACACACGCATATTTAGTTTATAATGATTCTTTTCAAGGATATTCGTTGCCAATTGTCGACAAAGCATGCTAGTTTCGAAGTTTTAAAATTACCTATTATGCACCAGTTTTGTTATACATATTACTATTATAAATATGAATCTGTGTTTGTTTGCCACAGCCTGCATCTTTCCACGGGGAAACACATTTTACATATCTAATATGCGTGGTAGATGGCGCAATAATGGTACGACTTGATAAGAAAATATATTTTTTTGACCACTCGGGCAGAGTCGCGGGTAAAAGGTACTGCTTAGTAAAAAGAAGAAATATTAAAACTCGTACACAGTATAGCTAATTGAAAAAAAATATTTGTTTGTATTACAGATGCAATGAATACTGTATTTAAGCACATTTTGCGCTATACAATATCCGAATGTGGTCGTTTTTGTGGTCAATGTTTTCATGCGATATCTTTCAGATTCGCATAATTATCATAAAGTTCACTTGCCCGTAAATGCTTGTATGTTGCGGCATCTCTTCCGTTTTGCGGTTTCATACGTCCGAAACTTTACGAATAACATTAATATAATTATTTTAAGCCTTTGCAAGGAATATTTCAGTAATTCTTTTAAAATGTGCCGTTCTAATTTTAATGCTGCAGTGAATCTGCTTCATGTTTTTTCGAAATTTCCAAAAACCAATAAATGTTTTTTTTATTAGTCGAGAGCTAGGATATAAAGCTTAAAAAGATAAGAGCTTTCAGGTGTCTATTTTCCAAAGCGACGATTTTTTATAGTATTCCTAACCCCTTAGGGGAATATCCGATATTCCTTTCTTAGTGCATACACTATTTAAATAAGCTTTTTATAAAATTATAGTCACTTTTTTATATAACAGATGATAATATTGTGGCCAACTTTCATATGTAAATTAAGAGACGGCAATGACTGTTTTTCGAACCTTTGTGGTTTAATCAGTAGCAGGAAACATACCAGCCCTTTACTACCTATATATATACCTTCTACCAAAGGCAGTACCTACCACTCTCCAGCTATATTCTTACTTTGACAGAATAATGTATAGAGTACAAATCCAGTATTAATAAACAAACATCTGTGATAGAAGGACTACAAATAATCAAACTTTTTGATCCTAATCTATTTACAACACCCAAACATAATTAAACTATCCGATCCTAATGGAAGACCCAAATTACTACGCACGAACATTATATGAAATCCTGAATACGGTTTCGAAAGACAAGTTTCCAATATCACGATAAGAAAGCAGAATATGTTGTATAAAGGTCGACTGGAGAAAGACAAGAGATGCAGAAAGGCCTAATGGTCATGGTGATCATTTTCATTTACTGTTACCGGTCCCGTCCAGTCTGATTGTCGCTTGAATGAGCCAACGCTAGTTGAAAGATATCCACGGCGTTACTGTACTTTAGCTGAAAGCAGCGCTGTGCGTCTTGCGTTTGCAATGGCAAAAATAACAAGGTACGTACGAGACTAAATACAGTGACTTCGAGTGGAACATTTGCAGCGGTTATCCGGTGTAATAAACATGAAACACTACAGAAGCAAATATGTAAGTGTATTTACGTAATTCTATAAAACTATTCACCATACCGATATTTTTGTTTATATACTCGTTGCAATAAGTTAGTAATTTTCATACGCGAAATACATAACCAATCGTCGATGAATCTTTATCGTAATTAATTACTTACACAAAAGTACTTACTACGCAGTTTTACTTAGGCACGTGTATTACAGTAATGACTTGTTTCTGAAAGATGTTCAGGCTCTCACGCCTTACAGTTTTCAGGTCGTTAGGTTGTGTTTATACAACCAACGCCATCTTATATTCGTAATCCCTAGACAGATCCCATATTCCTGTCTTTTCACTATCTTAGTTTAGTAAACTTAGTTCTTGTGGATACGGCAAATACTAATTATATTAGCTTTTTCTTTATATTCGATACCTCATCTGGCCCATGAAAGAACTTGTTTTGTATAGTTCCAGAACTTTTTACTCTCTTGCTTTGACTAGTATTTCCGTGATTCAGTTTGTCCTCGTCGGTTCCGTTAGCTTGGTCATTAAGGTCTTTGACGATGTCCGGGCATTGAATTTCCTATATCAATTTGCACTGGACCCAAATACAACTAACGTGGACTTTAATACTAGTATTCCCCAGACGTAAAGAAAATTTCCTTTCTACCCTGCGAAAGTAATGAGTTTGTATTACAATTGTAAGCTTTAAGGACCTTTTACAGTTCTAGCCAAATCAATTTCGAACTAGGTTTCCAACTTGCTCATATAAAAACTAAGTGACCGTGGATAATACACATTGAAATTTTCATATTTAGCTAAGTTATACAAAAAGAAGCTATCAACAAGTTGAGAAATTTTCCAAACAATTTCAATGGAGGTTTGTAATGAGTTTGCGTGCAGTATCTCTTGCGGCCTAGTTTTTGTATACAACTTCACTGGACCTTAGAAACTGAAATGGCTTTCAGAACTTCAGCCCTCGTCTTACTTGTACGACACATAAAGATGTAATATTTAAAACAATTTTACCGTTCAAAAAGCAAAGCTCTAAAATTTGTGTTACCGTTGCTGGTTTTTGACAATGGTGAGTGCATTATGTGTGGAGCTAATTCTTTGCGATCATCCCCAATGTATGCAAGAAGAAGTGGTTACTTCGGTAAAAATTGAGTTGATAATGTAGTCATGGTAATTAATTGTTGTTTATGATTCGAAATTTAGTCGAAACGTACATTTTAGTAGTACGTATGTGTAAGTACGAGTATATAAAAGTCTAGATCAAATTACAGGTACTAATAATAAGAAAGAAAGAAAGAAACATTTTATTCATAGACTAAAAACAGCATGCAATATAATAACTCAAACAAATATAATAAGAAAAATAAAAACCCACTAAAATGCTATCCAGGCATTGGGCACAGTAAATAAAAATAAATTAAAAATAAATTCAACTCTCATCCTTAAGTATCAATATATACATACATTTACTTTTGATATTTTATCGCTTGCGCGGTCAATTTTCAACTCGCCAGGGACAAGGTTTGCGGGTTAGTAGCAGATTCATAGAAGACGCGTTCTGTAATTGGCGGGTGATCCCAAGATAGATTCGCTTAGACCGTATCTAGATCGCCTCGGTCTTTATGCGAAATAATCTTCATGGATAACGTCATTTAAAAGGTAATTCGAAGCTGGTTAAGCGTAGAGCATACAGTAAATAGATGTTGAATAAGTTTTAATAGAAATAAGCAGTTCATCGATAGTAGTACGCGTGATATTACCACCTCAATGGAATTAAACAGCTTGAGCACTAATTATAAATTAGAAATACAAGGTAGCGATTAGCTGGATTGAGTTAAATCTTAATAATAAGATCTTAAGGCAACGCATACAATGTCATTTGAGTCCAAATTAGTCCACAGCCTGTTTAATGATTTTTACACTCAGATAAAAAGTAACTGTACTAACTTATCACACAAATATTTCTCCTATTTGTTATCGTCCCTACAATCCCCAGTTCACCAATCAGAGTCAACGACCACCAGACCAGCGGCCCTATCAGGGTATTTCAGTGAGGATATTAAAAAAAAAACTGACGTTCAGTATAAACGCTATTCTTATTAATATGAAGTAAATATTAAACGTGGGTTTGCTTACACCACAGAGCTTACAGAGCTTTCTGACGGTCTACTGACATTACCATATACTGTTCGAAGAGATGAATGTAAATGCTAATTATTACTCCTATGTGTTTGTAATAAGTTTGCATTATATATAAATCATGTTAGGCGCAGCTTTGCTTTCTGCCAATCGATAGTTAATTTATATAGGTACCTAGCAGCTTTCGATTTGAACATTAAATATAAATCGTATTAAGAGTGCTTACTTCCTATAGTCAATAATGTTGATATTAAATTTATGATTAACTGTTAACCGTAAATAATAACGTTATAAAATATCTTGTATTTTTATTATTTCCGTACACCGAAGTTCATGAAATGTATACTACATAAGCCGTTATTGTATTACCGAAGAGTGACATTGAACGGCTGTAAAACAATCATAGACAATTCGTATGTTCTTAAAAATAATTTTATATTCACATTAAAATTAGAATTCTATATTCAAATTAAAATGCTCAGGGCGTTCGAACTAGACATACACCATAGGTTGTTCGTTCCATGTGAATTAATTAATCCGTCGCCAGAGATGAGGTGCGCACTAATGGACTTTTGTTGTGACCATACTGTATCGCACTGGCCTATACATAGCCACGCTAAAAGTAGTTGTGCAATGGACAAAGACGTTTCTGTATATATGTTTCTACATACGCATTATAACTAGGCTTTATGTAAGGTAAGACAAATAGAACAAATGAATACATACCAACATATCTTGAGTGCATGCAGTTGTATGTACTAAAATAATTAATAGTAATTTAAATAATAATAAAAGTAGGTATTTGGGTTATTGAAAATCTGCTATGTCACAATAAATTGGGTAATGATTTTTGATATAAATTTACGACATTTTAAGAAGTGTAGTAATAAACATTAATGTGGGAGGATGAAGATCAAAAATACTGAAAAACTATTCAGATTCAAGTGAGTTACCAATTGTATATTCTGGACGAACGGCCGGCGATAATTGGACGTAGGGGTGCCAGTCTACTTGCAGACGTACAGCCAATAATAGCCAGTCTCCAGGTGGCTACGGTAATGGACGGGGACATTTGTAGTCCTAGTGTAGCTATTGATAGACTATATATCGTAGATTAAATGCACATATCTCGAAATATCACCGTATATTTTTAGCTTAGCATAATCCTACATCTTTTGACTAGTACACGCTGATAGCAAATGAAATTGTAGAATAGGGTCCTAATAATAATATGAGTATGTAATTATAAAGAATTATAGTGAATTTACAAATAGAAACATGTACTATTTCGGGAGAAATACTGACAGTATTTAATTGTTTTCCTTAAAATGCGAACCGTATTGTAAAAAATCGTCTAAAGGGAAGCGCCAGTAGCCCTGGCGAGGCGTTCTCTTGTATAGGTAGCTATCAATGGATAATTCCCACGGGGATTTATCTACTTCGATGAGCGCGTTAAGCAGTAGATCCTAATTGCTATTGTTAGGTAACAATCGTTGAAGATTATCGGAGTGCTTAAAGGTTTCAATAAAGGAAACCGTGGTGTTGCACCCGCCAGGTCTTCTGAAGTATAGTCATAGTAGACTATATAATCACGACTGTATAGTGTATTTACACAACACAAAACCCAATTACTCAAAGAACACACCGAACTTCCAAACAGTAATAGATCAAACGTGATATGTTATTGAAAAACAACCCTTAAGTCTTCAATATTAAGCGCAAACATAGCGAATGACCTGTTTTTGTCCGTATATCACAAACTTGGAAATGGTATGTTTGTCGTATGTGAATAATTAAGTTATAAAATATGATGCTCATATCTAAGTTTTGACACTTGGCATTAATTACACCCGCTTGTAATGGATACACATAACTTCGGTTGTCAACGTGTTAACAATGTTATGACTGTCCAAAGTAAAATTCGTCTACCGTTTCCAAATTACGTTCACAAGTTTAGTCAACAAGAGCCTTTTACGTCGAAATTTTTTCTCCGCCTCCTTGAAATATGTTTGAGGTGTCATTCGATTCGTAATCGCATGTAGAAATTCTTCGAAAAACTTTAAGATGCGCATCGTAAAAATTACAAAAGTTTTAAATAATATACACGTTTCTTAGAGAAATGACATGATGTGTCATGTATTTTCTAAATGTAGGACCCAATTGCAACTCGTATACCAGAGGCGACCATCACAGTCCTCAAGAGTAGTGACGCATCTGCGACGGACCTCTGATAGGGCAGATACTAACGAATACTAACTGCACTTACA
>DWUN01002546.1:0-13654 GCA_018249975.1 Passova gellias | reverse complement strand
CTTTTTTAAAGGAGACATTTTTATTTGATTAATTTATTTAATATTTAATGTACGCATACTTTTCGAGTTAAATCCTAGCTTCGGTGAATGTAGCGGTGAAGGAAAACGTCGTGAGAAATGTTGAACAACTCGAATTCGGCACACTGGAGGTCAGCGGAGACGCTGGCGGGCCGTGCCGCCCGTGGAGCCGACCGCGCGCTGACGATGATGGCTCTGTTTGGGGAATTCGCTAACCGAACTATCTACTACCCACGGCCAGCGTTCACCGTCCGGGTATAGAGTAGAGCTTTAATTAGTGACATCATTTTAGTTTCATGTTTATTCTATCTGTCTTTGTTCCTCAAATTAAATATTTTTTAGGTACGTACCTATCGATTTCTATTATTAATTTGAAAGGCCTCGTTTGCGAGTATACATTACGTACTGAAATAAATAAGATCTGGTCCGTCGGGATCGATCGCTGTCTCCGCCAACCATTTCGAGATTCGGTCGGAGCGGTATAATATTGATAGTACCAAAATAAACACACGGTCGGAGCCCTCCTCGGGAGACGAGTGCATGTCCCGAGCGGGCTCCGAGGCCGGCGACCACCACCAGGGACGTTTGATGAACTTCGAGCGGAACTCGGCATATGCTCCGTAGCCTTCCCCGTGTCGCTCTCATTTTGACCCAATTTACATAAAATCCAATATCGGCAGGTAAATAAAAAACCTGTCACATTGTCATGTCTAACTCGATGGCGCTCCACAAATAAGTTAGATTAAAAATTTCATATATTTTTCAGTTACAAAAACTGGTGCATATGATTGGGATACGAAATAAGGTAAGGGTTTTTAAATTCAATAAAGTATCAACGAGAGAAAATATATTTTATGTAGCCGACGTTTCTAACTCCGTCCCATTGCAATAATGACACGAAAATGACACACAGTACACCCTCAGCGTCCGGCCGCAGGCCGCGCGAGGGGAGCCCCGCCGGTCCTGCGGAGCGCCACGCTCATACTTTGAACGAGAATTTTGCGATTAAGAATTAAAATGCACGTCGCCTTTTCACAAGCCGCAGTCGGCAATAATCCTTTCCTGATATATAAGTTTCGCAACGAGCGACGGCACGACTCGTGCAGTAATTAAACTACCGATTTTATTGGCCGATAAAAATAAATGGGCGTAATAAAGCGGATCTAATGTTCGCCGGTTAATTTATACGGCGACTACAATACGGGCCGCCGCTCTCGTTACAGCTAATAACACGACGCTCGTCACGGGCCGCCGCCGCCGCCGCCGCCGCCGCCGCCGCCGCCGCATGCATTAGAATAAGGCCGCGCCGAAACGAACCCGGGCCCGCATCGATATACAGAGTACTTTTCTTAACTTTGCCAATATATTATAGCAAAAAATAATTTGACATCGATACGGTTGTAGTTATCTTTACTGGGCCGATTTACTTCCGTAGCGCCCGGTAGGTCGGCGGCCACCGTTGAGCTTTCTCGTGCTAAGAATTAGCGTATGAGTAAAAACTTGGACTTCACGGCGAGACGCGCCGACGAGACTCCTCGAGTCAGACACGAGATCCGTGAACGTCGAGTGGCATTTTTCAATGAGTCGGTACCACTGTGACGACCGCCTTATCTCGTCTAAGAAACTCTCGAGCGACCGTTACGCGGCGACTTCCAAAAACGAGGGCTATAAATATGCCATAAAATTGTACCGACGACTACACTCGCGACAAATTAACGGACCATGGGAATGAACCCGTGGCAATTAAGAGCACTAAACAGTTCTGTCCTCTCGAGTTGCCTTATGAGATACACAGGAGACCCGTCGTGCATAGCGATAACATCGCTTATGTGTATCATATGGTACGTTATGACGTTTGAAGCGGAACATTAAAAGTGTATTTCACCTCTACCTAACGAGTACGGCTCCGAAAGAAACAAACGACGCAAGTTAACCTTACGTTGCTTTAGAAGCTGACCGTCAACGAATTTCTGTTAGATAGACCGAAAAACTTGACCTGGTGAAGCAGCAGGGCTCCTACCCTCGACCCGGTTCCCAGGCCGGCGCGAGCATGTCTCTACTCAGTATGCAGAGCGCGGCGCGCTGCTCCGGCGCTGACGAGCGCTCGCGAACGTTCTAATGAACGCGCCGAACGCTCGCCGCCCGCCCCCCCGCCCCGCCTCCGCCCCGCCGCTAGCGACTGCACGGTTTTTGAGTTTCTCGGACGAATCCCTAACGCTCTCAACTTTTTCTTAATTGTTCTCGTCAATCTGAAAAATTTCGTATGTCCAGCTTACATTCGCGTCCAGTTTCCGACAGCGTTCCAAGCCCGCACCCGCCCACGCTAACGTAGGTTCTATTTACCGTGGTCCCGAAATCGCCGGCAGGCTCGTGGACTCCGCACACGTTTGAACGAGACGCAAGCCTAATAAGATTATAACAGTGAGCCACGCCGCGGCCCGTGAGAGCTCTAATCTCCGGAGATTAATCTCGGAGCGATTCCCGTGTCTTGAATACTGTCAAACTTACAATAAAGATAAAGCGGCGGTCGCGGGTCACGGATTTAAATTAGCGGTAGATTTATGGCGTTCACGCGAACACAAACAAATAGTGGCGATGGTCGCTCCGCCCGCGGCCCGCGCGGCCCGCGCGGCCGGCGGAGCGACCACACTGTTACTCGCCATTGACCTGTCGATGGGATTACAAATAAACGATTACATCATTTTTTGTGTACTTTTACACGTTATATTAGAAATATTACATAAATTACTGTCATTAACTACAAGTGGTCGCACATTAGAGCTTCAGTGGACTTTTACGATATTCTCAATATCTCAATGTACGGAATGCGATGTAATGTAGTGTGTACTCGGATACGGTAGTGATATTTTAATCGATGCAAATTGAATTCAACGAGAAGGGAATATTTTTCTTTCAAATATATCTTTACTCGCTTGTATCGAATCAATTCGTAACGTACGGTCACCGCTCGGCGGGTCTCCGCCGGGGGCCTCCGGCGGCGACGAGGAATTATTGCATCCATTAGGACACAAAATCAGGAAGTTACATTTAGAAATGAAATTCAAATATTCGGGGGGCTAGGACGAGTAGGTATATTTATGTTTATAACGTCCGTCAATCGCGAGGCTTCTTACGGGACAGACGGTAGAAGGCCCCGCGCACCGTCCGCACATCCGTCTCCCGCTGAACTAACGGCGTATCGCAGGAAACCGTAAACCGATCTCGCGTGTTTTATAGCCACAGATTATGTCGACGTACAGCTGCCGTCGGCGGCCGACGCCGTCTCGAAGATGTCGCGCGAGGAATAGATGCCTTCGTAACGACATTCTATTGATAGGATTGTTGTAATGATGTGATCGATTTATAATACTAATATCCGTAATCATCAATGCAGATAAATCCGCTCTGCGATCGGGGTATTTTAAGTATCAATAATACTTGTGCCGCTACGATAATGATAATGTCTCAATTTTCTTTTCGAACGTGTTACAGTGTGACGCGGTGTTACCGCAGCCGTGTGAACGACTTCTATTGGAATAAAATGAATAAGATATTATGTAATCGGCTGCAGAGGGTGAGGCTAATGATGATGTCCGTCCGGGCTCCGACGCGTGCGGCGGACCGACGAGTCCATCTCGTCGTCGTTACATTTCAATTACTAATTAATTGTCGGTTATAAAATATCCACCGACGATCCATAACAGTAACCGAAGTTAGCAGAAGAGGTACCGGATTACATAAACCGGTTCATGGAAATGGACAACTATCGCAGAGAAACATCCGACAGTGCGACGCCGCCGCCCGACCACAACGGAGCTTTTAGGACATCGCAGGGCTGTTAACAATTGAGCCTCGAGCAGTATCGGCTCTCGGATAAACAGTGAAGTTAACGAGCTCCCGTCCGCCGCCGCGGCATAGTAATTAGCAACAGCCGTAATGAATAGCAAAATGCAGTAATAAATGGCGAATGGCTCTAACGCGTCGGCTTCCCGAGCTCACCGCGGCGGGCAGGCGGCGCGCGCCTCGGGGCCTCGTGTTACATGTACATAGCACTGAAGAATATATAATACTAGCTGACCCGGCAAACGTTGTTCTGCCATATAAATGATAACAGTATTTCTCTACTATATATTATACATACAAACCTTCCTCTTGAATTACTCTATTTATTAAAAAAAACCGCATCAAAATCCGTTGCGTAGTTTTAAAGATTTAAGGGAAGAAGGGGACATGACAGACATGACATGACAGAGAAAGGGACTTTGTTTTATACTATGTAAGAAAGATGCTAACTTTCATTTGAATTTTAATTGTACGATCCCTTAACTTATCTGTTGCGCGGCCGCGGGGTGGTAGGACATATTAAAATAGCGAACGAAAGTTATGCCGAATTCTACATAACTACATTGTAACGGTGATAATATGTTGAACGAAACTTCTGTTCGTCGCTTTTGAGGTTTATTGTTTACAAGATAGGTGCTAATGTATAATAGGCTTCCAGTGTTCTCTAGAATATAGTAGGAAAAATTACTTTTCAGAATCGATAAGGTACTGATCGCTATTCGAGACTCGTTCCAGATATCACACGTCCCTGTGCCACTGCGGCTGTTAGGTTCTTACGAGCGCGGCGTAACGTGAAGCGTCGTCATCTCGCACACGATTACGAGATCTCTTCCTATAGTAGCGAATAGTACATCACTGTATCCGCGAAGATCTCAGATACAATCGCGAGAACAATGCACGCCATCTGCCCGGGAAACGGGGAAACTCGTGTTAGACATCGGCCTTTATCTGCAGCTTGTGCTTTATTAGAGTGCGGACGAATGTTTCTCGATATGGAATGCGATAAATGGGCGGCCGTGCCCACTGCCGCGGCGCGCCCGGGACTCTTACGTACATCCATTCGCTGTCTGAATCCGTTAGCGGACTGTAAGCTGTCGTTGTTAATAAATACTTTAAAATTTTCGTGACGCAGAACTCATAAATATTTTTTAACCAGGAAATGCAGTTCTCCTTATTTATATCGCTATGGGGATATACAGACCTTAAGTATAAAACGGCATAGTATTATTTAATACATAACACATCAGCCGTTCATTCGAAAACTTTATTAAAGGCTCCATCTCCACAGGTTTCCTCGCACTCGTTAACAATTCATCTAGTCTCATGTAAATGGGTTTATGTACGAGGGAGGCTTTGACGGGCAACGGGAATCCTTCCTCCTCGTCGCGCACCCGGCGGCGTGCGGGGCTCCACGCCGCTCGCAGCGCTACTTATTGTTGTATAGTGAGCGTGCAGCGATCGATGTTTAAGCTCTTCCCGTCGCAATTAATGGTTTGTTGTTATTTTTACGACGTGCCGACGTAAAAATGAAGTTCCTCCATTGACTTCGAGATGCGGAAGAGACGATCGACGACATTTTCGAGCCGTTTTCTTTTTTAAATATTATCGTTCCACCGTCGGACAAAGATCTCGTCTAAGAGTGAAAGGCCTCGAGACCTCGAGTCCACCGCGCCCGCCGCATTCGGAGAATTCGCACGCCTCAGAAAACATTACGTTAATCTAAGGTGTGCAGATATTCTCACGATGTCTTCCTTCATTCGCACGTCGCATAGAAACATCACAATAAAGTGGATGTCAGGATTTGTACCCTGATTGACGGGGCGAGAGACTGAAACCCAACCACTAGACCATCACTGCGAACTTTATATTGTTCTTAAATCCAAGATCTCCTAATTAGCGGTTGCGTGTACACGTCCAAGCCCCACTGGAGGGATCGCGTCCTCGGGCGCGGTACGGC
Source organism: Passova gellias (assembly GCA_018249975.1). Classification (NCBI taxonomy): domain Eukaryota; kingdom Metazoa; phylum Arthropoda; class Insecta; order Lepidoptera; family Hesperiidae; genus Passova; species Passova gellias. Next base: position 7,836 of record DWUN01002546.1, on the reverse strand, counting down.
GCGTGCATTAATACAATTCGCACCTTATTCCCGTGTGTTCGCTGGCGCGAACGAGCCGTAGATCAGTATTACGATTATTATAATTCTCTTTACTGTAAACAGTGCGGCGGGGGGCCGGCCGCGCTCCGAGCCGCTTTACATTCTGCTACGCTAAGCGCATGATTAATACGCGACGCTTTCCAACCTTTATCTGCACGAGTATTTTACTCTATATTTACATATTTGTTCGGATATAAATATGTTTAAGAATTAATCTCGATTTATGTTTAAAATGTAACACCGACATGTGACATAACGGTATTTTAGAAACATTCCACATTCAGTAGAACGTCGGAGGAAATATAGCTTTCTAGCCTGAATTTTATAAAATACACCCAATACCGTAACAACTTCCTCGCATGCCTTCGAAGCGCTAGGAAGAAGGCCGTCAGAATCGCCGGTGAACATTTGGATACAGTGAACGGCCGAGTGGGAGAACCCCATCACCGGCGCACGCCATTATTTACTCCGGCCGGCGGTCCAGCGCGCCGTACTCCGTTAAAGCCAGTGTCGTTTTAATAAATAAAAACGCGTGAACGTTTAGACGCGTTTGTGTAGGATTCGAAATACAATTCCTCTTACGAATTTGATGTATCTATCGTAACTTAGGTCAATTTTATAATAATACTTACAAATGGCGGCAGAAGGTGTCGCGCCGGCCGCGCGCTCGTCGCCCGGAGAGCCGGCGACGTGAACCGGAACGGGGGACCGATCGATTATTTTTATCGAAATATCAAAAGATTATCACATAAATTTGTTGTTTTGATCGTTGTAAGGCATTTCGCTATCTCGTATTTACATAACTTCGTGCTATTTACAACGTACAGAGCGCGCAGTATAGAGCACGCCCGTGCGAACGAATCTCATAGAAATGGCGGGACGAAGCGTCTTAAAGCTTCTATGCGTCGTCCGCCGCCGGTCCTACGCCTCCCCCAATCGGTGCCGCTCACCCGGTCCCGGTCCCGGGCCTCCCGACGGCTTTCCCGTTGTCTCCCTCCAGTCGTCAGACAGCTTGCTCGAAGGGGACAAAGAGTGTATCAATGGAACGTACGAGTAGGTACACGTAATCCGATATCTGCAACGGTGCGACAGCATGTGGCCCGCGGCCTCACGCGGAGCCTGAACAGTGGCACTCGACGTGTCGAGCTTTCATTTCCAAAAGTGTTTCATATTCAATTATATTTCAAAGTAGGCAATCTCTTTCGATCGGCCGATTCGTTTTCGTCATTGATCGAACTCGTCCGCACAAAATTATTCTTTTAGGCATTTTTGATTTTATAAATGCTAAAATCACCGCCATACATTCGTCTACTACATTATGTCTGAAGGTCAGGCGATACTTTTTTTACTGCATTCACTCGAAGCTCAAATTTTAAACTGCGCGCTAACCTCATCGTGGCGCATCGCCAGCCCGGCGGAGCCCGGCTCCCGGCCTTCATATTGGCATAGTCGGCTGTATTTAATTGTTATTTCAAGACAGAAACTGTAGCGGAGCTCACCGTGATAAACATTACTTTTCGCACGACATTTCTGTTCCACATCCTTTCTGTGTCCGATGCGCGTGTAGACATTCGGCCTGGCGGTGTAATGGGCGCGCCGGGGCCCCGCTGCGCCGCGGAATGGATTTACGTTTTCGAGAGATTAAGTTTCTCGCGTTCACTGCACAGCATCGACCGGCTCGGCGGAGCGGCGGCGGGCGGGGCCGAGCGCCGGGTCGGGGGACGCGCGTTCGATTCCTGCATAGGACCCATATAAACATATTTTGATGAGAACGAGTATTCGTTCTGTGTTTAAGATTAAAAGTATCCATGTACGTATACTTGTATATAGAAATGGTAAATGTTAGTATGTAGCAGTGTCGTCGCACGTTGCCTTCTCGTGTTATACAAAAACTTAATTAAAACCAAAAAAGAGTGGCCCGTCGTCGCGCCGGCTCCCCGCGGCCAGGTCGCGGGGTGACCCAGCCCCGCGTTAGGAAAAATGTATAATTGACAATTTGTAAGTATACGTGGGCGGATACGATTTGAACGTATAATTTATTTGATTGGCTCCTATTATAAGAAATAATTTAGTGCTTCTTCGCGCGGTGCGTGTCATTGATGACGTCGTCAGTACGGCCGCTGTCGCTCTCGGGTGCCAGTAACCGCGAATAGCAACACTATCGTTAATTACTATTAAATAGCTGAAAGAAACGTTCTGTGCATATTTAATGTTCCGCTGGAAGAGCGGTGAAGGGAAGAATGCAGTCTTCATTCCAAAAATATACGTGTATAGATACACTCGGGAGTCTTGCGATATTGTAAACGATTCTATTTAGTTTCTTTCCGTTCGACTGCCAGCCTAAGCCTCCGAGCGAATGGAGCCGTGTCGGCACTTCCTCCCGGCCATCCGATGGAGCTTAAATTCGGTACAAGTTTATAGACAATAAGTTTCCGAACACCGAGGTTCTAGAGAGATAATAGACCCGTGCTGGAGCTCGTCCTGACGGCGGCCGCCTCGCGCCAGCTCGCCGATCAAATATTGCTTAATTATGGCTTCTTGTACATCGTATTAGTTTACCTATATAGTTTTTCCCAGAAATATTCTTAGCGCGTTATGGCGCGGTGACCGACGTTGACGTAAGGTACTACAATATTAGTGTACTTGTTTAGTGGCGGTTTGTTGAATTTTATTACCATATCTGTATATTAAAGCTAGCCGCCGGTCGACGTTATTGAATCTTTTTACATTTTTTTAAACATTTCTAACTTTTAATTATTATAAACTTTAAATAATCATTATCGATTATTATTAAAACTAAACTTAAATAAAATAATCGCCGTAATTTGAACGACAGAAAGAAAACTTGAGTGATCGCGAAGTAATTAATCGAATATTTACTCATGAACAAAAAGATAGCTGTACGAGTATCTCGGGCGCGCCGAGGTTGCAAAAACTGAACACCTCCCGCGCGGCGCGGGGCTCGGCGGCCGGCCGGGGCAGGCGGGGGCGGCGCGGGGCTCGGCGGCCGGCCGGGGCAGGCGGGGGCGGCGCGGGGCTCGGCGGCCGGCCGGGGCAGCAAGCGAACGAGCAGACGCCGAGGTGCGTACGATATATATGCCTCGAATAGGATTATTGTATTAATACAAACTGCTTTAGTGACCAGATGCGTATAGATAGAGACAGGCGCAGCAGTGGCAGGCCCCGGGCGCGTCGGGGGCGGGCCCCGCCTTCGATGACATATTTTTGTTTCTGAAAGTATCAATGCTCCACATCAACTCCAACGATACAATTTCGGTGCTAACATATCGAAGCCTATACTAATTATATAACAATATTTTGGGACAACTCGCGCATTATCCATCTGAACTAGGTAGATCGTGCATTACAGTGAGCACGTAGCCGATAAACTGGAGGGTAAATTGCGCGTCTGTGCGGTGGTTGTAATCCACTCGAGCTATTGTTCGAATCCTAAAGTTCATGCAATTAAATTGTTGCGTTCGATGATATACGGTTGCGGTCATGAGCCAAGGCGGTGAAATATATATCAGCGCGAAGCGGCTGCGGCAGGTGGCGCGCGACCGTCGGCGTGTAGCTCTCGACTGTTGCATTGGTATATTTTGATAGAAATAAATTTAACCGTTATGCCAGCGGACAACCCGACCGCTGAGTGTTCACGCTACAGACTGACACTACACGCTGTGAACGAGGCCGATAGAGTTGAGTTGGCTTTCAAACTCGATTTGTAAGAATGGCAATACCTATATTAAAGTGGACTCACTCTTCGCTGTGATTACGACCGGCGGTGTTCGAAGAGCCGCCCGTATAAAAAGTTTGTGCATATTGCGTACTTACATCCTCATCGGGAGATATGGAGAATGTATCGCTTCGAACGGTTCCAACGTTCAGTCGACGCGACAGTGACGCGATAGTGGCGCTATCTGCCGACAGAGGGCGTCACCTTGTAACTATCTCATTAGCAGGCCGCGGGCACACCGCGCGCTATCTCGGCGGCGGCGGCGGCGGGTGACACGAGCGAGAATGAAAGTGTCAATTTTCTATATCTATTGGATATTATCTTTAGATATGTATAATGCGTAGGAGCGCTCGTCGGTCGTAACGATAAAGCGAGATACGGGTACTACCAATTACTATTTTTTACTCTCCTTGCTGTAAATTATAGAGTAGAAATATCTGTCGATGAATAGACGGAATAATCGTATGACTCACACGTCGTACGTACATAGATACGAGGAGTGAACAAAGTTCTGAAAGTTCGTTCGGAAGGATGTGTCGAAAATGAATAAATGATTCAAAATTCCCTTGACTTTTATTATTACACCTCATTCACTTACAACTTTTTCACCTCAACGGTCGCGTCTTGTGTATTCACTCTCTCCTCTGAGAACAACGTTCCGGGCCCATGTCCAGCCGGACCGCTCGGGTGGCCAGTATTTGTAAACGTACTGGTTCCAGATAATGTCGCTCCGTCAGCCAATGTGCAATGCGATCGAAACGAACTCACGGGTGCGCTCGGAGAGCCGTGTCAAACGCACAGCAATTCTCGTCGCGGAGTGTCACGAGATGCGGCGCGAGAGCGGCGGGCGGTTCTCAGGACCACCACTCATAAAAATTAACCCATTAACATCAATTATAGCGCTCGGCTACCGACCCGCGGGCGGCGCGCGAGGGGGCGCCGACGCTCGCTTCGATCGTACTGATACTGATAAATACGTACGTAGCACTATTGTAACTGTCGCTTATTGACTGTCAAATCGGAATCAGATTTGAAAGTGTCGTCAAGAATTTTAGGAATACGTTTGATGTTTGCGTGTAAACTTTTGCGAACGACGTTCTTCGAGTTCGCAAACGATCAATTGCAATAATGACTTGGTGTTTGATAGATTGTGAGTTTCCTATACGCGAAAACTTTAGTTCGATTATAAGAAATAAAACTGCAAAAGTTTTGTTTACAAAGGCACCAGGCGCGTCCATCGTTACCGGAGATAGACGGTGCGGTGTCGCCCGCGGCCGACGTCAACCGCGTTCTGGAAATGCAAATGACTGTGCCGCGGCCGCATCGTGTACCGTAATCATATAAAAGTAAGTTTTGGGCAAATCGGCCGCAGCCGCGGCGGGGGCGGAGGGCCGCGGGTACATAATGGCCGAATTAAATTGGGATAGAGGCGTTAAATGAATGAATTGTTCGAGATGTTTTTGCCGCGTAGTGTTATGGACGCGGAGCCCGAGGCGCCTCCGCCCGACGTGTAATTTACACGTACATTTTAACGCAGGAAGTGATCCGTTAAGTGCTATGCCCTGACTGCCCACAAATTAGTGTGAAATATTATTATGAAAATGCATGCTTCCGTTCAATATCCACGGTGTGATTTAGATGAATTCGGCTCAAAATCAATGAACGATACCTCCTAATATATCAAGTACACGGTAGGTTATTTCGTTTTCTCTTAGGCACAATTGGTTCGCCCCGGGTAGTGAAACTTACGTCATTTAAAAGAGTAGCTCTGTAATGTCACCAAGAGTGTGATATTGTCATTGACCTCTAGATGACTCAGAAACCTGGTACAGCTTTACATTTGGTAATGAATCTGATCGATAGTGTAATGGGATGCAAATAATTCAGGCCCAACCGTAAAGATTTACGCATTCAATTACATAATTGGTAATCGAGACTTTGATATGTGAGCGGCCGGCTGCGGCGGACGGGCTCTCTCGGCCGTTCGTGGCGTGCCACGACGCTCCTGCTGACGGACGTTGATGTATCTGCGATTTGTGCAAATTACACGACGGCGAGAAACCCGTGTTTACGGTGTCGCGAGCGTTGGCGACCACAAATATAATCAAATTGTCACGAGCGTGAATGTTTTTGAAAATTGCCCGCAGACTTCAGCGGTTCTTTGTCCAAAACATCGACTTTGTTATCATTTCAAGCATTGTAGAAAGTTATATCGGTACTTCGGTCGACCTGCGGGAGATATCCAATTATTATTATTATTATTATACAAACACGTCAGGTCCTCACGGGTTAGGCAGAAAGCACCGAGCTCCAAATATCTCCATCCTTACAAACCGGATGTGCTTCTTTTACATTCATCATTATTTCTATACGTACGAGCCGGTTTCGATTCCCGCATGATGCAGTATCAAAATTACTATAATGCAACCGAGACGCAGTCCCACGAGCTCGAGAGACTCCGTTCGTCGGATGCGAGTACCGTTTCCTGATACTATGTCATTAAAAATATCAAGTCGATTTCAAAGCTTATTACGCGAATGCGGCAACGCGGACGAGCATGTCGCAACGGCTCGGACGAAACAATGATTTGTGCAAATTACACGCCGCGCGGCCCGAGCCGCCCGCGGCCGTACCCGCGCGGCCTTCGTATGATGAATTGTTTTTAAAAATAATAGCACCTTTATTCGATGACGTATGCCTCGTAAAACGCTCTTTAATCATCGTAGACCACTTCCCGCGCCCTACGTTCGATACGGCGGCTCACGTTTGTATAAAGTTCATTGCTCTCATTTCGCAACGAGCTAACGACTCCCTCGCGCCGTAGGACGTATTAAGATTAAATGTTTAATTGATATGGTCTGCCATCGTACAATATGTTCATTAGTCGTCCTGCATTCGTTGTAAAGCTATTTACGTTTCTAGCGATATTTAAAGTCGTAAGTAAATGTTTATAAATTATTTTTCTGGTAACGAAACGTATCTAGTGTTCAATATCGTATTCTGAATATTTAAATTATAGTTTCCATAGCAATAAACGAACTTTAAAGTTTATTTCGACAGAATTGTCGTCGGCGGAGAAGTGCGAACATTAGGAGATACAAATAGCCTCAAAGTAATATTCTAAGGTCGGCGCGGGCGGTGGTCGTGCGTTTCCCGCGATATTAAGAGATAAGCCAATTATTGTGCGCGCGCATAAACCACGGGCGCGAGGAGGGCGCCGCGCAGGGCCTTGCGACACGACAGGCGGTGCGCCGTTCACAAGCCGGGAAACTGACTTATGCAGGCTTATGTTACGTTACAGGCGGTACGATAAAACAAGCCGTCGATACGATGACAGCGGCCGATCGCTCGCGACTGTACATTCGTATTAAATTTGCTCGGAATTTTCTGAACTTCGTCATCCTCTTTAACCTTCATCTCGTTTCGCCGACGGATACTCCCGGTCACTCCTCTCAGAACGAGAAAGGCGAAGGCCTAGACCGACATGATCGGCGGCGGCTTAGAGGGCTGGACGTAATTCCCACCTTTTTCTCACCGCTTAGCGAGTGATGTTTACTATTACAGATGCAGACAAGCTAGAAGTCAGAGGTGGAGCCTGTATACGGTTCGCCCGGGGAAGCACCACCACCTATTTTTGCCGTGAAGTAATTGTTTTTACAATTTGTGTTTCGGTTTGAAAGGTGTGGTTGCCGGTCCACTCGTATACCAGAGGCGACCATCTCGGTCTTCAAGAGTAGTGACGCATCTGTGACAGACCCTGGTGGGGCGGATACTGACAAATACTAACTGCACACTAACAAATACTATCTACGCTAATATTACTAACAGTCCTATTCCTGCAGTCCTGCTAGTAACGAATACTTATCAACTAATTCTTATTTACACCTATTAACTGAATTCACACTAACAGTCCCATCCCTATAACCCTACGCCTCTCGTGACTGCTGCCAGCTCGTTCGCTACTCTTCTTACATAAAAATAAAAAATAAAAAATATGTGGAAATTCCATTTTGGGGATTCATTCTAAAATCGACATTGAAGTCTCCCACGACAATCAGACG